>JAVQIZ010232987.1:0-41643 GCA_036023535.2 Galaxias brevipinnis | reverse complement strand
TGACACACATGCGAGAGGGAGAAATTCAGTTATAATTACAATTAAAATAATGAATTTAACCTTATGATTTGTTTAGTAATGTTTTATATATTTATAGAGCACTTCGGGCTATCTACCTGTATGACCCCGGATTAAACAGATTAAGAGTACCAGCTTGTAGAGGTGTCCATGTTTCTTTGTAAGGGCGACTAGTGAAAGGAGAACTGCAGCGCTGCAGTGTGTGTTTGATCATTCTCTGTGTGTAGTGGGGGGGGGATAAAGAGAGAAAGAGAGGGGGAGTCGGAGGGGGGGGGGGTAGTAGGAGGAAGGAAGGGATGGAGCAGGGTGGGGGGGTGGGGGTGGAAGAGAGATGGAGGGAGGGAGGGAGGGAGGGAGGGTGGGAGGGAGGGGGAGATTGTAACACCCAGGCGGTGGGTTCAGCGGCAGGGCAATGAGAGACTTCCTGCGCTCCATCACGCCCAAGGCCTGCCTCAGTCAGCTGGTGGCTGAGGAAAGATGCCTCATGTGTCAGGCTTATTAGCTCTCCTCCTGGTTTGCATGCATTTAGGAATGTGTGTGTGTGTGTGTGTGTGTGTGTGTGTGTGTATCTGTGCGCGTGTGTATTTACACGCGTTTGTGTCCCTATGTGTCCTGTAATGCTTGAGAGTGTGTGTGTGTGTGTGTGTGTGTGTGTGTGTGTGCGTGTGCGTGTGCACGTGTGTGTGATGCAAATGTTAAAGGGCGTAGTGAAAGAGCTGAAAAGGAACACATGTAGTTTGATCGAATAGTACATTTTTTTTCTTATCTGAGGAGATGTTTGTAGTTTAACTCCCTGTCCTGTCTCTTCTGTGTATGAGGCTAGCCCGGCCAGCCAACCTTCCTCCTCTTCAAGCATGGCTAGCTGTCAATCTGTTCTCCCATCCGACGTGAGCGATAGGCCCATCAGAAAGCCACCATTAGCCAGCCCCCTGAGTGGTAAATAAACGATGGCGCTGGTATACTGCAGGTGTTGTCATGGCAACCCACTCTGCCTCCCCTCCCCGTGCCAGTTCCACCCACGGTAATTTTTTCTCAGCCCTCTCAACGAAGGAGTCACCGGGAGGTCAATGAGTCCTCGCGATGCCACCGGGTGGCGCTGTTCAACCCCCATTTACCAGGCACCCCCAAGCTCCTCCTGCAATAAAGCAGACTGAGATGTGGTCTGCTGTCAGGACAGACTAAACATAACCCAGACCTCTGGCGTTAGGTGACACTTTACGTCTTAACCCAAGAGAGCACCTTCCGAATTGGGCACAGTGGCGTCGCCAGAGAAAGCTAACAGAGGGGAATGATTAAGGAGCCCCCGGAGTGATGGGGGGGGGGGGGGTCAGACTGTGTTTCATAGGGTTCTGTTACATTTTCATCGAAACCAGAATTTGGCCAGCAAAATCCCTTCACATTGAGCTTTGATATCAATACGTTCTGATTGACCTGGCTGATGGGTTTTGTGGTCGTCTCCTGGATTGATGAAGTGCTATCCTAACCACCCATTTCAATCCCAACAAGAAAACATTTACAATGATTCTGAACCCTTAGATGAACAATAAAAGTTGACAAATAGAGTGTAAAAGATATAAAACGATGAGCAAGACTTTAGAATGAATTAACTTTCTTCAGCTATTTTTTTTTTTTTTACTTTGAAACCTCCATTTAGTGGCAGTTTAAGTCTCTGCGTTACAGCAGGTGTACTTTGAGTGAACCCGATTCAAGTATGAGGAAGATGGAGTCCGCACGCCGGACAGACTTTCACTGTCATTGGCATACGCCAGTGATGCAGCAGTTGTATTAAAATGGCGGCATTTTATAATACAAAAAAAACCAAAAACCTTTCTCCTGGAGAATTCGAGAACCGGCTACACAGATGGGCTGGGAAGATAAATTAAACTTTGTGTCACTGTGGTGCGAGGAAAAGTGCGGGGAAGACCCCAGGGGAGAAAAATGCCCCCCTCCCTTCTCGTCCGTCTGTTTCTCCCCGTTCATGTTCTCGCCGTAGAAAATTTGAGCAGATCCAGTTCTATGCAACAAGGCTTGTGTCTCCATGTATATGCAGAGTTCACAGTTTAAACACAGAGCTTCCTTGCAGTAGCTCTTCATTTTTTTTCTTTCCACCTCTTATTATTTTTTGATAATTTACCTTTCCATTTTTTCGAGGAGGACAAAGGATGTAGAGGTGTGGTTCCTCAGACGTCCTATGGTGGATTTTGGAAGTAGAGAGAGAGAGGGCATGGGTAATGATCTACCTCAGGGATTGGATGGATGATCTGCTTATCATGGCTATCCACACAAGATCTCGGAACACTTGGAGGAGAGTCTTGTGCCGTGGGCTCTAATCTGCCCATCCATCCTGCCTGTCCAGTCACCTCTCATTAGGTGCAGGCCTGGTTCTCATTCCTCTGGCTGCGGGGCCGTGTCAGAAGTCCGTGTCTGGGAGAGGATAGACCACTGAGGACGTGCCATCCATCACCTGAGAGACCTGGCGGCCAGCAGGCCGAGGGGGAAAAAAACTAGTCATTCTTCCTCTCTCGGTCGCTCTCATCCTCTCCCTCGCTCACTTCCTGTGTCTCTCTTTTCATTCTCTAAATCCCTCTCTCTTCCCCCTCTCTGGCTTACACTCCCTTCCTCCTTACTCTGACTAGCAAAGCAGCCAGGTCTACTTTGGATCAGTATATATAGATCCAACTCATCCTTTTTAGTAAGGTGAACACGTCCTTCTCGAGCAGACTGTGTGTGTGTGTGTGTGTGTGTGTGTGTGTGTGTGTACTTTGTCTCATCCTCCCAAGGAAACAGAGATGAACTGTCCGTGAACACACACTCTCAATCTGGCCCCCCGAACAGGGTAGAGATGAGTGGGCTGGCTCTTCGTTCTATCAAGGTAGAAAATGAGTGAGCAGTCAGGTGCCTCTGCTCGTTTGCAGGACTGTAAAAACACCACCCCACCCATTCTGTTCCTGAGCCAACTATTGATCTAGTTAAAACTTTTGTGATAAGATTATCCAGAGTGTGTCAAGTCAATCCTAGATATAATGCATACCACATACTTTATGGGTTAAGGGACCAGAGAAACCAAGACAACATAACGCAACATGTTCTTTGTAGTCTTTGTAGTTCTTTTTCTGTTTATACCCCCCCCTGAAAATAAAGGTTTCTTCTGCGGGAGATCATTTATTAACCAGACAAATAACGATATGTTTAAAAAAAAACATTCCTGTTCCCGTATTTTACTGACTCATAACATAATGTGGCCAACCAAATAATTTGCAAAAATTATTGCAAAAACTTTGTATATCGTGGAATTTCCTCAGCTTTCAACAGGCGGGTCGCTCTTTTTTTTCTCTCTACTTTTCAGGAGTACAACATACATGGCTGGTGGGTCGGCGAGCTGAATGGCAATATAGGCATTGTCCCTAAAGAATTCATGTACCCGGCATACATTGTTTGAGCACCAACAGGTATGGCCCACTCTATTATCACCTATAGACCATAACTACAGCCTGATAATAATAAAAAACAACAACCACGATGCTTGTTAAGATGGCCATACATTTCTTATTTACGCGTTTACCTGCCCTTTATGACATCTAGTGGTTGAAAGAAGTTACTGCATGTAGAGAATTAACCAGTTCGCATTATGGTTTTACTAATTAAGATTTAATGCAAATTTCAAAAACAGCAATGCATTAATTTATAATTATTTATTAATATGGCTATTTGATTAAATTATTATTACTGTAAGTAAGTATACACATTATTGAATGATTCAATTATTTCTGAATGCATAATATGATATGCCACGCAGTAATTCTGTGATTTATTCTCATTTTACAGAATTGGTACTGGACACATTCCAATGGCTAGAAGATTGACAAGAGACTGAGATTAGTTTATTACTGTAAATATGACTTGTGATAATTATAAATGTATAAAGTATTGTATAGGCCAAATTGACAGTGTTTTAGTTCTGGTCTGAATTTAAAATAATATTACAGTATACATGTACTTGGTTTTACACTATACGTAATGCAGCCACAGATATAAAACGAATGCGTTTTTGGTGATGTCATTTTGCAACTGTGAATAACACCTGGGGACGATAACAAAAAATCTAAGTATTGCAAAGTAATTTAAATAATAATAGGTTACATTTCTCAATATTTTTGCTAGTGGCAAATGGAACACTCGTGGCCATGCATTTCAATCATTATGTTTGCCACAAGGTGTCAGTCAAACACCACTACCTAGATTATTATAAAATAAATACGGTACAATCATACTCATTTGGATTTGATTCTGTCAAATGATCTGCAATTCGTCAGTATTGAAACTTGAGCACATAGGCATGTTTTTTTGAAAAACAACTTTAATTTGAAATTGCATTTAACAAGACAAAATATATTTTTTGTTAAGTCTTTTGCAAGATCATCTTGCCCTTGCAGATCCTTGTTTGAAATACAGTGGAAACCATTTATGTAGTTTAATGTAGGCATAGAAATAACTAACTAATACATATACCTAACCCTAGAATGTTTACTTCTGAAAACAATTATTAAACTACAAACTGTGAAGAGAACAGAAGTGTGCCACCATAAAGTCAGTAAATTAGTTGTCAAAATTAGGACTTTTAGGCTTAGTGAAACATACCGTTCCATGACGGGTCCGGTGCAAAAACTTCAATCACTCACTTTAAAACTAAAAGCATGATTAAATTGTATAGACTACCTACCGACATACCAATTTAAAAGCAGAAACAGATAAAAAAAATACATTAAGGGTCCCTTTTGAAAAGCAGCGATTCTTAAAACAAGACTCTACTGTGAGATCTGCACGCACAACCTGAAAAAAATTCAAATAACTACTGCTTTTTAATGATGAAGAAAAATATAATGTAATGCAATGTTCACATTTTGCATACCCAATTATCGCCAGACTTGTATCGGTTTCCCTGTAACATTCTCCCTTTAGCAGACAGACAAAGGTGACACAGTAAAGTAAACTGAAGCCTCACACCTCCTGATGAAGAACTGTGGTCATAAAACAAACAGAGCAAAATAAACATGATTGCTAATAATCTATTAATGGAGGTAGGGTAGCCCTTATGCCTTAGGTATTATTATATCCTTAGTAGGTTCTCTCAAAACCTCACCGCAACAAAAGATAGTGTTGGTCTCTTGACAGAACAGTTTGTGAACTTTAGCACCCTCTGCTGTACAACACGGACAAATCAACAAAGAAGTGTAGCTGGTTAGGTACTGGAGTTAGACTGAGGTGAGCGTGATGCAAAGTAGAAAAAAATAAACAATAAAACACAGCAAGAATTCAGTGAGAGTCATAGTGTATATGGCAAAGGGTTATCTGTCCCTTAAGGTTCACTTAACAACAGCCATGCATACTGCTTACACCAAGTACAGTAGAGCTGTCACCCAAGTTTTAACATCTGGCTAACGACATCGGCTGTAAACGCATGGGCCTCCCTCTGCTCAGAGGTCAAAGAGCTGACCTGCCTTGAGGAACGGTCACCGGGTCAGTCTAAACTACTACCATCTCAGCCTTTGTGCTCGTCTTCCCCTTCCACTGTCCTGGAGGACTCCAGCTCTAGGATTCTATGTGGGCCACCGTTGGTCAGGTAGACTAACCCTGGGGCGTCCTCCGACGCTGGAGCAGGGACGTTGATCTCGACGGCCTCCTCCTGAGCAATGCTCACCTCCTGAGTGCTGACGTCGCACGTGGGATCTCCGTTTGCCTGGACCTCCAAAGTGACATAGTTTGAAACCTGGACTGAGTTTGTGGTACGGGGCGTCTTGTCCTTTTCCTCCTGCTCCTCTTCCCGCTCTTCCTCCTGCTCTTCCTTCTGTTCCTCATCCTCCTCCTCCTCCTCCTGCTCCTCAATGACCGTTTCTATGTAGGGGTCAATTTCCTCCTGAGTCTCATTGCCCTCAGCCACGGTCTCCTCGTGTGCTGACTCTGGGTTGTTTTGGACTTGTGCTGTTTGTTTGACTGACACTTCAACCTCTTTCCCGTCTGTGCTGAAGCTCTCATCATCCTCCTCTTCCTCCCCCTCCTCCTCCTCCTCCTCCTCAATGACCGTTTCTATGTAGGGGTCAATTTCCTCCTGAGTCTCATTTACCTCAGCCACTATCTCCTCCTGTGCTGATTCTGGGTTATTTGGGACTCGTGCAGTTTGTTTGACTGATACTTCAACCTCTTTCCCGTCTGTGCTGAAGCTCTCCTTCCCCTGCTCCTCACACTCCTCCTCGGGTACTGTGTCTATGCTGGAGTTGATTTCCTCACAAGTCTCGTTTACCTCAGCCAAGGTCTCCTCGTGTGCCGACTCAGCGTTATTATGGACTTGTGCAATTCGTTTGACTGACTGGAGTGTCTCAATGTAGCAATGTTTCTGCTCTTGATCTGTTGTTACCTCACCAAGGGTGGCGCCATTTGTGGGATTACCGTTCGACTGGGGTTCAATCAAGTCTCTGCTTAAATCCTCGGTGGAGTCAGTGGGAAGACGTATGTAGCTGTTGGTCTCCTCTGCCTCTGTTACCTCGGCAACGCTATGGTCACGTGTGGCCTCTCCGTTAGTTTCGAAGTCCAACGGCTCTCCTCTGGAAACCTCCGTGGAGTCGGGGTGGAGGCGTTCATCCTCAGGCAACGCGGTCTGCATGTACAACTCTGACTCCTCCTGAATGCTCTCGATGTCACTTTCCGAGCGGCTGTCTGATGATGGCACCGAGTGGCTGTCCCCATCACAGTCCAGGCCGTTGCTCTCGGTCCGGCCAACTTCCTGCTTAACGTCGTCTATCAGCTCAACGTTCTTCTCAGGGGTCTCGCTCTGTCCCTTGACGTCATCGTCCACCGCTGAGGCAATGGCCACGTTAGGCTCCGCCTCTTCACTGATCTCCGAGTAAGGTTCTTTAACGTGTAGTTGTTCCTGGTTGGGGTCTTGTTCAATGGACCCGTTGGACTTAGCCTCTGGGCTTTGGTCTTTGTTACCATCGACCTGAACCTGCTCCTGGCTGCTGACTTGAGGGAAATCCTCCTCGGGGCTACCTGCTCGGCCTGCCTCTTTGTGGGGGGCGGGGACAGGGACACTCTGGAGGCAGGGAGCAGTCCCTTCATTTTCAGGCGATTCGTCCGTCTCTGCCACACCATCTGCATCTGTGTCCATAGGGGAGTGCACTTCTACAGGCATTAGTAGTCGACAGCCCAACAGCTGTGTCGCCTCCTCCTCCTCCTGTCGTTGCCTTATAGCGGCTGGTTCTTCCTGGGTGTCCCCTGAAATGGTAATGTCCTCTGGGCTGGTTCTATCCACAGCTGCATTATCACCACTCTTTTCCTGTTGGGATTTTAGAGGAGGCACCTCCGACTCATTCAACTGTAACTCCATTGTTTCCATGTCCTCGTGGATCTCGGCTATGTGTTCCTCTGACTCACTGGCTGCAAGATGCAGCAATTCAGGGGCCTTGATGCTGGGTAGAGTTGGCAGGTGAGGAGCGGGGCTGAAGGTGCAGAAGACAAACATATAGATGAAGTTAGTCACTCATATGTGTTCCAATTTGAATATTACACCACGATGAAATAAAAACATTTAATAAACAAAAATGTATGTTGACAAAAATGGGAGTAGGAGTTTATAATTTTTTTTTACAACAAACTAATGAAACGAAAGGAGAAACACTGAGGTAGGGATTTATCACCAGGTGCCATGTTTTGCTACAATGTATTCCCTCGTACCTCTCCATGGACTCATAAGACACGGGAGTCAGACTGGGCTCCTGAATCAGGTCGTCCTCCTCCTGCGCCTGAACCCAGCCTCGATTGGACGATGCATAGGTGAGAATGGCGTCCGTCACAGTGTAGGGGGTGTGGCCCTGGACGCAATCAACTATGTGGCCAATCGGCAGCTGAGTTTGAAGGAAGAGGTGGAGCTGGCTGTCTGAGAGACATACAGTCATGTGTAGCACTCTGCAGACAAACAAAAATACATACATTTGTCAAATGGCAATTAGGCAGTTCTCTTTTGATAGTATACAAATTGCTGAATGTGAACGGGAGTCATAAAAATGTTTTGAATAATAGCCTTTTACAGCTAAGCTCTATGAAATTGAAAATAAATGTATCGCTGATCCATAGAATGCCAGAATAGGAACTAACTTGTCCAGGAAGAATTGCAGGCCTTTCCTTCTTTTCTCCAGGAACTCTTCATTACTGAAGGAGAACAGAGACTTGCCAGGAAGATCTGGGACTGGCCTGTAAGACAGACAGCAAACAAATGCAAAATCCATTGAGGGCTGCGCGCATTGGAACAATGTTCCCAAAATATGACATTTTACGAGCAATACTTTTTTCATATCTACTTCAGATAACAACATCAAATAATGTAGCATGGACATTCTAAAATATAGAGGATACTGCAAATTGAAACTACATAAGTTGTAACCCTACTACTTTATGCTGGGACTTACACCAAACCAGAATTCTTCTGCAGATTTTTCTTGAGCCAGACAAATTCGCTGTACCGCCTGCGCACGCAGGAAGTCTTGGCAGTGAACGCCTTGCTATTGGTCTGTGAGAACATAGGAGAGACGCAACTTAAGTTACATACAAGTATGTTGAAAGGCATACAATAAATAGAAACCTATGTGCGGTTTATTTTTTATGCACATTATGGCAACTTTATCAATCTATCAAAATGCCCCCAAAAATTGCACATTTTTCACATAACCCGTGACAGCATCAAAACCAAAATCACCACAATGACTTATTTCATGAATGAATGACATTGCATAACAAACCACAGCCACATAATGCTTGCTACCAGCTGTAGGCTTCACATTAACAACATTCTTGTTCCATGATAGATAACTATGTTTACTGTTGAACACTGATACAATGAAACAAGTCATCAAAATGCGTTCAACTTGGTAAGTCAATTAATGGCCCAGGTTGCTAAGGAAAAAACATTTAGGTAGAAAATTGTGTATGTGGCTAAGTCACAAATATGTGAACTCCATAGAGTCTGGAGTCTCTCAGTCAAATTTTTTTACTTGTTTTTGCTTTGCTTAGCTATTTTAAATGCTTACGATACGATTAGAGAAAGTCATCAGTTGCACACCATGAAGTAAAGAAAAGGGAAAAAAACTGAATAACAGACAAACGAGTATAACAGACTTTGTGACCAAAAACGCTGATATGCGGCAGGAACAACTTTGCTTACACAGCAGTCCAAACCTCAGGGCATTTGCAAAAAAATTCAAGTTATTAAAGTTCATTTGCAAAATGTGGGAGGTTCGCACAACATCAATATCTGATGGAATTTTTGTAGTATTTTTCCGTGTAAAAAAAAGAAAGACACAAGCAAATGTTTGCGTAATTTTGCCCACAGGCACAAAAGGCTGTCTTCAATTCTACTACAATTTAGAGGGACAAATGGGACTCTCATATAGTGATAAGATACTTACATGAAGGAATATCTTGTAATCCACATATGAATTCCAGAAACCTTCATTCTGAACCCGAGGGTCTTGGACTCGAACTGCAACAAACTCCTGGAGACAAACAATGAGATTTTTTCATTGATTTAAAACTAAACTGTTTATATATATAGCTATATCAGAATAAAAATAAAACTGACCTAGATGGTAGGCAAGAGATGAAAGCTGTGTTATTCATATCCATGCACAAGTAACAATGTTAGATTTTAGCTGGTACATATTCACATCCATTTTCTTCATTCAGACATTTATACACAGTGCCTAGACCAGAGAATTATAATGAATACAAAGAAAAACTCTATTTAAATCAATAGTTCCCCGAGATAAGAGAGAAACAGGAACTACAGGTGTTTATGTTAGTGCCCTTGGCGTCTGGTTAACAACCTTTAGTGTCTTCAATCAAATTGATCTAAGACACAAATAGGCCACTATGCATAATTTTTATAATGCTTACATCTTCCTCCTGGTTCTTGATCATTCCTGCAGATTCCTATACTTCATAAAAGGCATCTGCAAAGCAGCAAAAAGAGCGAAATCATGACACTCATTTTTAAGAACCCTGAGAAAAATACAGTACATTAATCTTGCCCCATTTATAAATACCCTCTAAATAGGGAATTGCAATTGGTTTCCCTAAAAATGGCACTTCTCCTTACAAGTTGATAGAGAATTAACTTAACAGTGTATTTATTGGTCTGTAGTCGACTTTGTTTTTTACGCAACAAAAAAGGACTGTCCCTGTCCCTTGTAATTGTGACACCTGTTTTGATATTTGACACTAAACTATTGTAAGTTATTTAGTCAGTCTGATTACCTGAAAGGCAAACCCAAGAAGGCGGGCCTCCCAAACATTATTGCATTTCTAAACACAATAGCGTTATTATTCTGACTAAAGTTGCTGTTTTGATATTCAAAGTACTCCTGTCCGCCTATAAAGCTGTATATATATTGACAAGAAATAGTCGGAATTAAATAATGTTAGCCCACGGCTAGTACTTACTTCAGGTAGGTAGTAGAGGTCAGATTGTGGATTTACCCACCAACGCATGTAATCCCTATCCAAAACGGATTTAATAAAGTGTAAAATGTGTTCTCTGAATAAACTGCGAAAGTCTGTGTTGTGCCATTTCCAGTTTGTGCAAGTCAGATTTTAATGACGTCATTAAAACTATATCCGTTTCCGACTTGAGCGTGAGTATGTTCAAGTGCATGTATGTTTGTAACACAGTTTGTTTAAATTGCATTTTATGGACATCTTATAAATATTCTAGTAAATGCGATTGGACTTAATGTTGCTCTTAATTCTGTCAAGTAGTAAGCTAATCAACATGGGAACAACAAGGAAAGGGTGCATGTAAATTGTGACCCGGGGTGATCCGTGGGAGCGGAGTATTTGTAATCGCCTATGATGCCAAATTAAAATGTAAAAAGAGACAAACCTACCACCCTTTGGTAGCAATATAGATAACGAGAGTATTACAGTCCCAATTACAGCAATAATCAATGGATCAATTGAATTTAATTGCTACATAACATGATGGAACTTTGGGAATGGGTCATGTGCACAAAATCCCTGAGTGATGTATCAAATTCAACGCAGCCAATCGTTGCACTCAAAAGTGGGCGGAAACAATAGCAAAATGTGCTTAGCATTCTAACAAAAATAGCTAGCTAACGCAAGACAAGTTAAATGTAATTATTTTTGTTCTGCGAAATACCAGTTATTCAAGACACAACTGTATCTTATCATTTTGTGAATAAAGTGTATCTACTGTTTCAAATAAGCCGTGGTAAGGTGAGTGAGTTGGATCTATCCGCTTGTTGGATGCTTTCCCTCCAATAACAATACAACCGTTCCTGTGCAAGTAACGTTCATTGATATAACGTTATGACATTAGTTATACATTTGATACCCGCTTTAAATTAATAAAAATATTAGTATTATAAAAATACTAACGTTACTGTATTTGCATTCGATCTGCATTCCCTGGCTTGAGAATCAGAACTGGCTGTTAAAAATGGAGGAAATAAGTGGTTAAGACTTGTTAGCTAATATTTATGTGTATTCCTTTTTTGAACAGCTATGCGACTACTCCGGGTAATAGTTGTTTTTGGTATTTTGATTTCAAATGTGTGGGTAACGCAAGTTTGACGAAAAAGCAATACATGGTTATCCAAGTGCAGTAACATACCGCACTACACTACACACATATGTGCTGTCAAGCAGCAAGCAGGAGGAGACAAGTCAACTGGACCATAATGACATTATCTACCTATGATGAAGGCGATATTTCAAGAAAACGAGCCACACATCCAACCCACTTAATGTTTATAGATTTTTTAAGTTGTACCGACCTAGCGTTATCGCTTCTTTTCTTTTCTTTTTTATTATCTTTTTTTTGTCCACCAGTCACAAAATCGATAAGATGATTACCGCTTAATTAATACATTGATTTGAGAACTATAATGTATATACGGATATATCTATTTTTAAACAAAAAATATTTCTTTATTTCAAGTGTTCCACCACCGAGACTCTAATCATGGTTTATATATTCTATGAAACCATGTGCCCTGACTGCCCTCTAATATTTTTTTTCCTTTTTATGTACTGTACCCCAATGATTGTTGATCTACCATCATGCCACTCTTGACGTTGACCAGGACCCAGCTGGTCCCAAGGTTTACCTAATGAGTATGAGCCAGTCTCCAGAACCCTCTAAAGATGCTCCCACTCTTACAGAAGGTCTTGTATACTTTTTTAAGTAGACATTTTATTTGTTTTGTCCTGGTTGGGTAAGGCAGCAAATGTTTTACGATGTGAAACTGAATTTTTTTTCTGTGAATAGAGCTACTTTAGTAAAACTGGTTGGATAGGTGAAGGCCATGTAGCAACTGTAACAACTGGCGACTTTTTTCATGTGCATAGCAAACCACGGTACTCAAGTCAGCAAGCCTGCTGCTTCAGGCGACCTTAAAGGTGATGCCATCGAATCTTAGCATTTGCAGGCAAAATGTGAATTTAGTGTAAGTGTTACTGTCAACAGAGTGGTCGTCTTCAGGAGTGGTGACTTGCTGCTCATTACCCCTGCACCCACAGCCCCCTCTCAGTCCGAGATCAAGATAACTACGGTTGAAAATAAGGAAAAGAAGGCAGATGATGTTGATGAAGAGGAGGAGGAGGAAGAGTATGTGGTGGAGAAGGTTTTGAACCGAAGGGTGGTGAAGGGAAGAGTAGAGTACCTCCTAAAGTGGAAAGGTTTCTCGGAGTGAGTTTCCCTCATTTATGGATGCACACACAAACACATACACATTTTATTTGGATTAAGCTGGACATATGTTTGTAAGTACATATGTTTGTAAGTGCTGTAAGAACATTTATAATCACATAATTTAATCGCGTCGTAGAAATGTTTAATGGAATACTTTATAAAACAGTACATTGAAGCAGCTTGCTAGATCTTGATTATTGTATAGTGACTACAGAAACATTTTCAAATTTAATATTCATCGTATTATTCAATATTTTATCATTTTTTCAGTGAGGATAACACATGGGAGCCAGAGGACAATTTGGACTGTCCAGACTTGATTGCAGAGTTTCTTCAATCCCAAAAGTCAGCACATGAGTCTATGGGCAAAAGGAAGGCACCAGATTCTGGTGCAGAAGGAGAGGAAGGTCGATTGAAGAAGAAGAAAGATGAGGTTTACGTTGCAAATTACCTAAAGAAAGTTTTTTTTTTTAAACCGCAATGTTTTCTGTATTGCCTGTTTCACAGTCTTGTTTTTTTTTTACTCAGCCAGAGAAACTAAGAGGCTTTGCCCGTTGTCTAGATCCGGAGAGGATTATTGGTGCAACTGATTCCACAGGAGAACTCATGTTCCTCATGAAATGGTAGACACAAGCATTGATTTGATATGGACTATGTTATGACACATTTATAGCATGTAGATATAGATGTAAATTCATCAAGTCACGATGATCTAAAGAGTTTATTTACTAGTGAATTTTTCTGTTTAGTATTTATACTAAATATACAACCCAGTAGAAGGGTTAATATGCTCTGATATTTAAGAAAATTGTTTCTTCTGTGACCTCTTACAGGAAAAATTCAGATGAAGCAGACCTGGTGCCTGCCAAGGAGGCAAATGTAAAGTGTCCACAGGTGGTTATCGCTTTCTATGAGGAACGCCTCACCTGGCATTCATACCCTACAGAGGAAGAGAAAAAGGATGACAAGAACTAAAACATAGTTTGGTATTAATGTCAGAAAAGGTAGTCATACATATAAAAAAATAAACTAGTTATTTAGTGAGACTGGAAGACAAGTGGGGAGCAGAAGAACATTGGACTCCATGTGTCTTAAAGGAAAAGTTCATGATTTTGTAGATATGTTTCATTCATGTCTTTTCGGGATTTCTTTCTGTCCAAACCAATACTTTTTACACCAGTTACATGTTACAGTCAGTGCTTTGTGGTCCCCTTCCCACAAATCAGGTTATCTGTTCAGAAAAGTTGTAAACGGTTCAGAAAGATCTTACTTTAAATATTATGGAAATAGTTCTTGTGGTTTGTTACCATTGAATTAGCATTTGACTAGCTTTGCTAATAAAGTGAACAAGAGGCCAGTGGTTGTTTCCTTGATAACCAGAAGCTGGGTGTGAGACCTTTGGGTAAGATTATACAATGTGTGGAGTTACATCTGTTTAAAAACAGAGATGTAAAGTGCAGTATACAGTACAATACAGTATGTCTATTAAAGTGATGTTATTCCAAGTCATTGTCCTAGAGGTTGAAATTGTTTTGCTATTACATTCTAAAGTGAAGTTAGTACAATTTACAATTAAAGCTGTGCCATGTCTTTTAACCTTGTTAAATGCATTTTTGTATATAAAAAAAAATATATATATATATATATATATATAAATTTGTTTTACTTTTGGTAAAATAACGTTAAACGTAATCATAAATAATAAAATAAAGTATATGTATGGAGATGTAAACACTTACAAAAACAATGTACATGTTGTTTAAGTGCTTTAGTTAAAATGTGTATTGTGATTGTATTTGAAAAATTAATGTAACTTTTATTTATTTTTTGGTCCCAAGTCTATTTACACTATTTGGGATTCAACAGCAAATATATTTTCCATTTGATGTTTATAAAACAATCCTTCTTAATGCCTTGTATATTAGCATTGCCAACTGTGAAAGGTGATGTTGAGGCTAACACACAATTGCTATATGCAATATTGCTGCAATTGTACTATAAACAACAAAATATAAGCCCAAACTAATTGCAGTAACTTTTGTATTAGTCCTGAAGAATTTTATGAAATGCATTTGGAATACTACAGTTAAATATGTTTTGGTTTTAGATCAATTAAGAGCTCTTCTTATTTCTAGAAATAAATAACACTAATGCCACATAATTCACAGAGGAAAATAAAAACACTTTATTAATCAATAAAAACAATCCCAGATTGCCAGCAAATATTTCAACATAAACCAAAAAAAAAGAACTACAAACAAACCTCAAAGCAGGGTGAGAAAGCTGTGAAAACCTTTTGACAAACAAGAAAATAATGACAAACACAAGAAACATGTAAATATCTACAACAAAAACAGTGCACTAGAACAGTACTGTAGTGAATTAATGGTTGGGATTGCATTGAGTTTCGAATCGGTGTATGAAATCCATGCCTGAAAATTTCACATTAAATTGAAGACATTGTTATTTATGCTGCATCTTTTTATCTTTTGACTTTTATTGTTATGTTTGTGTAAATTAACTCTTAATATTAGTTATGTAGACTGACTGCCTGGTGTGGTTTTGAAAGGGGTTACGTGCTGAAGTGTTTGATAACGCCATTCAAAAATCACATAACAGGCAAAAGCACTATTAAAGGTTTGAAAACAAACATACTTATTCTCAATACCTTTAAATCAAGACGTGCTTGCGAAACAAAGGCATTTAAAAACAAAAAGTGTTCACTACACACATTTTGTTTGTCAGTTCACTCCTTTGATTTGAATAGGTTTACTTGGTTATGAAGAAAATGTATACTTCAAAATACTCCAGGCTACACCTAGGCTTTCAGCAATTAAAATCAACAAAATCTTCAATTGCCTTAGTATTACATATTAATGGTGTCAACATTGGCAAGTCAATTTTATGTTCTTTCATTGAGCCACTGCCTCGGCCACAACACTTCATGCTTACCTAAGCCCATGGAACCCAATCAAACCACCCATGGATTTAAACTGTAAAAACCTTGACACTGAACCATTAGTTGGAATATATACTTTATGACTTAAATGAAAAAGGTCCATCAGTACTATGAATCCCTCAGCACTGTTCTGCTAGATTTCTCAAACGTGATTGCAGGCTCGGCACAAGGAGTGTTACTCAATGAAGGGATTTAAAACCATTTGGATGGAGCCGACGTGAGGGCCAGACCTAATACCTAGCTTATACTACCGAGTATGGGCATGAGTAAGAAGAGCCTTAAGGATTGCATCTCATCTGCAGCAAAAATAAAGAGACACCTGCAAAAATGCACACAGCCAGGCCTTAGTGGGGCAAATTACAGGGCTATGTATAGGTATACGAAGCTGATACATTACTAAGTAGCAGTATTATGCCTCTTACTCAATTGTCCATCTGCTCCACCAACAAGGCCTCTCTGAAATAGCAACAAATGTTTTCCAACCCTCTTTTTTTTCCGGTTTTTAAATTCAACACATGTTAAATTCAATCTATTTAAAAGGGGCTAACTAACTTGAAGTCATTGACATTGTCAAAACTGTTAGCAATAACCACACAATAAATGTGTACAGTGTCAGATCATTCAGCATGTTTTCTAGAGAGCACGTGAAGTGAACCAAAACATCTTCAGTTAGTATTGGCATCAATTGCATTCACTTTGGTATCTATACTCTCAACGCCTCCAGATACATCTCACAAACTTCTCATGACTTCCCTCAAACACTTTCAACTCTTCGGTGACTACGCCAATCACTTCAATGTTCTCAAGGTGAGGTGTGATCTTACAGTCCTTTCAAGCATCACTAACTAAGTGCAGGCATTACAGTTTTGTGGACCGAATGTTTTTCTTCTACTGCGACTTATCCTGATACCTGCCCGTTTCCTGGCGCCATACTAATATAGAACTTAATCCTTTTCCTCCTCGCTGTTTGGGCGCCACAGGATCCAGAGCAGGGGAACTTGTCCAAAAGTCCTTTCATACCCTTCTTTTTCTTCATCCCATATTTTTCACCAAAAATAATGAAACAAATCAGCACTTAATTTTTTTTTTTTTGCTTCAAAATATGTTTTCAGGAGAAAACACAGGAGCAAAAATAAAGAGGGAGAAAAGGGGGAAAAAACTAATGCAGGAAGAGTAGTCAACAACACAATTTTTCTTCTCATCAAGATCTTCTCTCAAAGAAAAAAAGGACATCTTCTCGTATCTGCAGAAATCTTTCTTCTCAATTTAGCAAAATGAAAGAATTGTCAGCGGCTTGCCTTCTCACTTCTTTTTGTCCTTCTGCTTTTTATCCGGCTTCCTGGTCGGTTCAGCAGCCAGGCTGCGAGGCATAACCAGCACACTACCGTCAGCACTGTACTGGAGCGAGTACTCGCTTGGTGGGTAGGGTCGCCCCTCCTCGTCCCGCAGCTGGGAAAACACCTCCTGGTAGAGGCTTTGAACTTTCTGCTTCATCTGTCGAATGGAGCGAAGGAACTCCATTTTCTCTTTCAGCAGACGGCCTTTGTCACGTCTCAGGTCGTGGACGCCCTGCTCCAGGTTGAGGATGGTATCCAGCTTGCGCTTTCGGCAGTTCTGAGCAGCCATCTTGTTCTTACCGCGCCTGCGGATGTCACGGATGAGGGCTAGCTGGGGCTCGTTCAGGTGGTGTTTGGCCAGAAGCTCATTGAACTCCTCCACAGGCAGGTTGATGATCTTTTCATTGGAGAAAGGGATTTTCATTTGCCGGGCACGGCGTTCATCACGACTGGACTGCTTGTCAAGAAAATCCTGCTGGGGCTGCAGCTTGGACTGTTTTTCACGGCTGCTTTTCTTGCCAGTGGGAATAGCAAGCTCTGGGTGCTCGGAGAATGATGGTGAAAACGGCAAGTTGTAGGTGTGATTATGGTTGACATCAAGCTGAGGCAGGCCATGAAACTGGGAAGGGTCCTGATAGCTCATACGACAAAGCTTGCTGTACTCAGGTTGGTAACCCCCGACAGCTCCTTCTTCCGTTTCCACGGTTGCAGCCTCTGAGTCGGTGCTGTATCCCACCGCCCCTTCCTCTGAGAACGTTGCAGATGTGGAGGAAGAGGAAGCGGCAGAAGAGCAGGAGGTCTCTGAGCTGCTAGGAGAGGCTGGGCTATGGCTGGAATCCAAGGAGAGACCAGAGTCTGAGTCAAGTTCATCTTCCAACTGAGAAGCCTGGGCCTGGCTAAAGCCCTCCTCCATGGCTAGGTCTAACAAGCTGATCTCGTCAAGCATTGACTCCTCCAGCAAACTACTAAATGGATCAGGGAGAACAGGGGTGGAGGTGATGTTGTTAGTAGTGTTAAGGGGTGGGGGCAGAAAAAGTCCAGTCAAGTTGGTGGCACCAAAAGTGGAGTTGATGTTGGTGGAGTTGCTGGAAGAGACCCTAAGCATGGTAGGTCTCAGATTGCTGGTGGAATCCAGCTCAGGGTTGAAAACAGGGGTGAAATCCTGGCTGCAACTCGGGAGGGAGGCCTGGTGGAGGCTGACATCCTGGTTGATAAGGGTTAAGCGAGACACCCCGAAGCTCTCAGTGGAGCCAGACTCAGTGGGGCTGCTGCTGCTGTTACCGACAGCACTGGAATCAATGGAGCTACTCAGTGAAGTGGTATTGACTTCCATTGCCTTCAGGAAACAGAGCAAATAATTGTTCTTATATATATATATATATATATTTGCATACTTAAGTTATGAAGTATTTTAATACACTAAGAAGGTCATATATATCGTATAGAATAGTACAGAACGTTGAAAAAAACGACGCTGGATAAAGAGGTTATGTGCCATCATTTGAGTTAAATTAATAATGAAAAAAAACGTGTTCAAAACAATAGATAACTTCACAAACAACACTCTTTATTCCATATCACAACAAAGGAATGACAAAAACCAGTTCTATACCTGCAGCTCCATGATGGCCATTATGTCTTGCCACTGCTGCTCGAGGTCCAGCTGGGTTTCTGCCGGGGGCAGAGGAGGAGCCAGAGGGGGCCCCCGGGACGTGGATGGAGCTTCCTCAGTAGAGACAGCAATCTCTGGGGTGGCAACTGGGGCAGGAAACTAATCAAGAAGTCATACATTAACGCCCTTTTTGATAAGACCTTCGAGTACATTTAACATGGTCTAACTGTTATCAACCCATTATAAATTCACCATTGGATGGATATTTACCTTACCATCCAAATATAAATGAAGAGAAATTAGTTTATTCTTTACCTCTGCCTCTTCTCCAAAGGGGAAGGTAGCCTCCAGCAGCCTTAGGCATTCCTGTAGAGACAGTGAGGTTGTCTGAGAGCCCAGGCCTGTAAGCTGAGGTTAACACAAAATTAAGTCCATACTATCTGCTAGAAAAAAAAAACCTATTTTAACTCTTCCTGAGGTTCTGTATTTCCCCAAAGTATAGAAGGGCAGAAGTGTAATACAAATCCAAAAGTAGGTCATTGTGGATGACAACGAGGTATTCAACCTACCAAAAAAAAAACTAATGAATGTGATGGTGCGAACATCTGTAAGAGTCTCCCTGTGCTGGTACGGCATGTCAAAGCCACCATTACCAACCTGCTCTGGTATGCTCTCCCCTGTCTCTCCATCCACAGGCGGAGGCGGCTCTTGTAAGTTAACACCGTTCCTCCAGCTTTCCTCCGACCCAGCTCCTTCATCGTTGCCATCAGGGCTGGACTTCTCCTCAGTCTCCTTCTGACGGTTACTGTAGTTGAATACTTCACGCCCTGCACCAAGGTCAATGTCCTGTCGCCACAGGATGTCAATCAAGTCAATGTCCTAAAAAAAAGCAAACACATTCTCGCATTAGAGCTATGATAGGATTGAAAAAAACGTGATTAAATTCAGTGTATATTCCAGTGAATATGATTTCTGGAAGACCCAATCTTGACTAACCCCTTCACAGAAAATTAACTATTTACCTTTTTCAGTTTATAATAGAATATATATTATTCAAAATATGGAAGGCTGATCTACATGCGCAACATATATTTTATAATATAAACTTAGTTTTTATCTATTACACAAACACAACTGAAGTAGCATGGTCAGATGGAACATGTAACCGAAATTGAGTCTGATGCAACTGTAGCGCAACCCCTCCCTCTGATGATGTGTCATCATGTGAGAGCCAAATGGAGATTCAGTCAATTTGTAGGGCTTAAACAATGGCTCTCTGTTACACAAAGCAATGCTGACTTTAACTACAGCCTTGTTGCTATAAAAAAAAAAAAAACACAATGATGAACTTCTAGATCAATTCACTGAAAAATTCAAAATGTTCATTAACTTCGCACAACAACCATATATTCAAGAACCATATAAGAGTAGTGTCACTGCATTTTATTTGTCTTTAATTTAGCTTTTATTAACCAAGAGGGCCCCACAGAGACCATGGTCTCGTTTACAGGGGGGCCCAGCAGATAATAACAAATATACAATGCAATAAATAAATACATGAATGCAAAATCAAATCAGGCACCACCAAAACACAAACAATAGAGAATAATAATAATACTATTAAATAATACTATTAACAAAAACAGAAAACTACAGTAAAAAAAGATAACTAGGTCTTCAATAAAAGGCAAGTGCACTCCCTTCTGGAGACTGGCTCTGCTAGTCTACAATAGTGACCTTGAATTGACTTAAGTGTGTCAGATCTAAAGCTATTTTGAATAGAAACTAAAGGATGGCTTGCTTATTTCAAAAGCTGCCCATATATTATCAGGTCAGGTGTCTGTTAGTCAACAATGTAAATTTAAAAAAATACATGGCACCAAGAACAATTCAAAACAGATCAGAATGGGCGCCACATTGGTCTAATACCTCTTTGGTGAGGTCGTCATTGCCATCCCTGCTGTCGCCCTGCTCCTGGCTGTCTTCAGGGGCAACAGCTCCCTGACTGTCCGCTCCGCTTAGGTTGTAGGTAGAATCAGGCGCTCCGCCGCCTCCCCTCATGGCCGGGGCTTCAGGGTTGCTTGTGTCCTCTAGGTTGGCCCCATTGTCCAGGGTGATGCTTGGGCTTGACTGGCTGGAGGCGGACACCACAGTCTCAGGGTCACGGTGCACCAGCCAAGTGCTCAGCTCTGTAGTGGGTACTGACAGGCGGTCCAGTGAGCGCACCTGGTTCAGCAGCCGGCGGGTGGTAAAGAAATGGTCAAGGTCCACACTCTTGGGATGGATGCCATTGCCGTCCAGCGTGTTGCGCAGGTTGTGGAACTGTGTCTGGGTGTAGGCTGAGCTGGGGCCCAGAATGATCTCTCTCAGTGGGGGCAGCTGATTACCCAGGTAGGTGTCAACGTCCACTCGCACCCCAATGAGACTCAGAAGGATGGTGAACTGAATCAGGCCCTCTGTGAAGTACTTTTTCAGGTAAAGCATTTCTTTACAAAGGAACAAAAAATGAAAGTAAAAAAATAAAACAAAAACGAGACAAACTACAAAGCAGCAAGCAATACTCTCAACTCTGGCAAGACTGAAAAAGATAAATGAAAGTATGAAATGGAAATATGTTTGGGGGTTTGGGGCTTTTGCAAAGCTTTGGCAGGCGCAAGTGATTGAAAGAAGGTAAGATCCAATGGGTTGTGGTTTTGTGCCTTATAGTCCAATAAACGTTCCAGGTTCCCTTTTTTCATTAGTTTCACAAAATTCCATACCTGAGAAAAAAATTAGGACATCACATTACAATATTGGTAAACTTGAATAATTTGTCTTTGTTCCAAAATAACCTTTTAGCTTTACCACTGAGAAAAGCACATACATCCAGAACAATTAAATTAACAAACCTTTAGTTTCCATTTCAAAGGTTTATTAATTCAAAACGACACCAAATAACATACACAACATGTGCATGCTACATTCAGGTCAAGCAACATGGTACAACTAGTCTAATGTCACTATGATGCAATAGATGTTGTAAACACATTTCAAAACATTGCCTCCTCCCTAACATGGTGAGGTTAGACAACTAACGTTACGAAGCTAAGGCTAGGTTGTTAACGTATGTTAGCATAAATTTTGACACCCACTTGCAACCGGCTGAGGCTTGGCTGACATTACAACGACCATCTTTCACGTTAACGCTATGCCATGGTCTCTTACACTCATAGCCAAACAATAACGAAACACTATTTACCGTTGGATTGTTGTCATACCAGTGAGCAGGCTAAACAACGCTTTTTAGACCTGTAAAGCCAGTAAGCGGTGTTTCCCATCTGGCCGACTTCCGCTGATATAGCCAGCGTCAAACAATCTCCCTAGCAACAGGTGGTGCAGAAATGACTGATCGAAAGGTGGTCCTTTCAGAAAGGGTTCTGCAAAATCTTGACCAATGGGGGCAGAGAGTGGGAGGGATTTTGGAGCACAACTAGGGGAAGAAATTAGATGCTAAGTTGGCTAGCAAGCTAGCTGTTATTACATTGTAAATAGCTGGTTAAGTTTAGCTAGAAGTGGTCAAATGTAGCTAATGAGTATGAATAGTAACACAGTACACTACATCTGTGTTTGTGTATGTTGCCAACGAATACAGCAGACATAACGGAAGCTAACTGCTTAAGCAATGTATCACTATCCCCAGTGTCAGCTCAACTTATACATAGGCTAGCCAGCACTTTAGCTGCTAGCTAGCTAGGAGTGCTAGTGAGTCTTACTAGCTAGGGTTGCAGGTATTTGAAAATCCTTTATTTAATACTTACGCTTGAAGATTTTTTACAATTGTGACTTTGTGGCCATGAGTCGACTACTATCTACAACCTTCAAGAAAATTTCTCGTTTTATCGCGCTTTTTATTTGTATTTCCCAATGTCATTCTCCATCGTCTTCCCTCATTGAACGGCCCACCATGACTTGCAAAATTGCTAGCTGACTAGCCTCCCAGCTAGCAGCAATGCGTTTGACATCTAAACACACTTTCAGACAGAGCATGCGTGAGTGGAACATTCTAGGTTTAATCGCCCATGTAGAACAGGTTGAGATTTTGCAACATTTACATCACTTTTTAAGTTACAATTTAAAATATATATATTTTACTTGATCCTGGTTTAAAAGGAAAAATGCTGGGGATTTATTTTTTGAAATGAACAGTGTGCCTGCGTTTTATGTCAAATATTGACATGCATGGACATGCCCCTTGCTCGGGCACGCGCCTTCTCCACAGTCACTTCTTAATCTTTTGGATACTATGAGGCTTTGGAATACCCAGAGAATGCCCATGTAACGATTATTTCCCAGGGATAAGGCCGGGGTGTAAAAATATTTGGTTAATTTATTTATTATTTACATCAAACATATCATAATTATTTTTATGCCACGGTCAAATTTGCTTAATACAATACATAACAATGAATACACAGCATTTCTTCTCCACCAACTGGACTGTACTGTAGTCATTCCATTCGGGAACTACTTTTGCCATTAAATAATAATTGAAATTGAAAAAAACAAAAATCCAATGTTTCAATACACTCCGAATGTAAGAGTAATTGCTGCTAGTATAAATGATCTTCTGAATGTTTCAGTCTTAAATGGAAGGCAAATAAATCACTGAATATTTTTCATTTAGAAATGAAATGTCTTGTCTTGTCAATATCAATATCCAAGCTACCTTAGGAAGTATAGATATTATTGTATTTTATTTTCTTCTTCATAACTTCATAATCAAGTTTGCCATATATAGTAACACCAATGTTTTCATCCACTCCTTTATATTGCTTATAAAACACAATCATCACAAAAAAATTAAGTAATGCAAGGGATTCAATGGAATAGGCTCAATATTCAATAAACATTTATTTAAATAATGACACTCTAAAGTTGATGGTAAACATGTCTTGTAGTGCACTATAGCTATATAGTGACTCCCATTAGGTTGACAGGCCTGTTGTTATATCGATTTGAAATGTCTGCTTCAATCTGCAAAAGACCACAGTACTTTTGGTTAAAGAATATCCTAGGTTACAAGTTTAGGTTTGTATTACATAATTTTACACTTGTAAAATAGAGTGTCTTATCAAGATAAGTCTTGCAGGTTAATCGTTTAGTCATTTAATTTCTTTGAGGAAATCATACCAGTTTCTGGAGCTCTAGTGTGCGTCCAGACAGCAGATCAATTCTGGGCTCAAGTGTGGCCTGTTCCTCTAGAGCCTCCTGTCTTTTCTCTGCCAACATGGCACGTTTCAGGACCAGAATGTCAGCCTGCTTCAGCTTCTGCCTCAAGACCTCTGAGACACGCTCCACATATCTAACAAACAGGCACACAAACAAAGGTCATGTGGGAATTTGTATTTCTTCTTAAAAACAGAAAAAGGCTATTTTTACTTTCATATTGTTTGGTATAAAATGCTTGTGCTTTTGGTTTTGATGTTGATAGTGGTCTTAACAAGTCTATCAATGAATGTACAGTAATGAACCGGTAAGCGTGTAAATTTTTTCGGCAACAGTTACCGTGGAGAGGCTAGGATCATAAAGAGGTGCTGCATGCGCATAGACGTCAGTGGGTCCAAAAGATGACGCACTTCTGAGAGCATCTTCTGGACATGCTCATGGGTTTGGTTTTGAATCACTGCAGGAGCTAGCTGAAATTGGCTCATAGCCACCACGTCGCCTTCCTCTCCCATCTCACTTAGCCGCTGGGTCAGGAATACTTCCAGCTGCCGGACATAAAGGACACCGTCTCTTTAGATGGGTATGCTAACATGAACTGTATTTCTTCTCCCTATTAGCCCTTACGGCGCTTTATTGTAGCACAAGTAGATAGTAGCTGATAGGAGGGCTTAATTACATTACCTCCATCAACTCATCAATGAACTGGTTGCGTGTCTGAGGGGTCTCCAGTAAAGTAAGGGCATCCTCACCTCTAGCCACACCATCAGGACCTAAGTGATACACAGGCAAGGTACAGAGAACTCACATCACATAAAAGTTCAATTGAAGATAGTAATTTAATTGATCTTTAACAGCATTTATTATGGAATGGTCTACTGTAGTTTCATAGTATAACTGATGTTCTATAAGAAATTCACTACGCTAAGGGGAGGGGGACATATTTGAATTACTTACAGTCTGTGCCCGTGTCCACGACTTCTATTTCTATTGGGGCTATATCACTCTCGCCCCAATTAATACTATCTGCGTTCTGTCGAGAACAAAACAAAACGTAAAATGTTGTATTCCGATTTGCCTTCATGTCTTTTGAATGACAGATCAGCTACGGGTTTCGGCGTTACCTCGGCACTAGGCTCCAGGCTTATCCCCCAGTCTACTCCATCTTCAACTGTGACCCCAAAATTAACTTCCTGTCCCTCTGCTCCTGTTCCACCACTCAGGTCACCCCAGTCAATCTAAACCAGTGGAAAAAAACACAAAAAAATCCATAATTTGGTTACAGACACACACATCATTTGGTTACAGATAAATATGATTAGCACACTTCTAACTTGTAAATTCTGCAATAGCTAATTAATTGTAACTGACATGAATGGCATGAAAGCAGTAAGACCAAAGTCAACCAACCGTTTCTTCAGTGACTGTGTCAGGGGGTGCCTCCTCCATCACAGGCCTTTCGATGACAGTCGGGGCCTTCCCTGTCCTCCACTCATAGAATGTTGTATTACCTCTCTGCTGAACAAATGCCACCATAGACAGAACTGGCTCAGACCTATTAAAAGGAAATAAGAAGAAACTAAATCTCATTATTAACATTTTTAAACTTAACTGTTATGAAGATTGAGAACTGTGAAAAGAAATTGTGAGTGACAGCGGTATACATTGTTTGGTTCAGTTAATGAATATAGAGAACTAGAGATATTTGTTAATCGATAGAACACTATTTTCACACTCACCACTCACACACAAAGTTTGTGAAAGCTGAGTAAAGTTGAATGAGCTCTTGAAGCTTAGCTGCGTCTTTCCCCACTTCTTCGAGAACTGTTGGCAGGTCTTTAACTAAAGCCTGCAGTTCCCGAGCCACATTCTCACCCTGATTGAGATTAAACGAGAGAAAACAGTGTGTGCGGCGCTCTCGATCTCCAACCAGGAAAGGACACAAAAAGGATCGCTGCTTCCTGGGCTACCTACAAATTAGTATGTAGTAGGCCTATGGATGCAGCTTCTAAGTGCATTCAGCAAATATATACACCTAAACCTAAACGTTTGGAGATTGCTTTTTATTCTTATTTGTTCTCGAAAAATGTAGGCCTTCTGTGAGTTTAAAATAACGTTTACGTCGGTAGTGTGCCACTGCAAAACATTACCAGCCGGGAACACTGACATAATGGGAACGCTCCTAAATTGCATTGTCTCTACATGTTGCGACTTTTATAACATTTAATTAGAATGCTCTTTATAATGCCGATTATGAAAAATAATTGCTGTCACCTAAAATAATTGCAATCAGGCGATCATGCAATGATTACCACAGCCCTCACATGGTCAACAGTATATTTTTTTGTTCTTGCCAAGAAAAAAGCAAAGTGATCCTTAAATTAAAACATGAGTATGTGTCTGTCTGTTTGACCTTACCGAGATGCCATACTGTTTACAAGCAGAGTAGTAACGATCCCTCAGGTCAGCAGCCGCACCCTGACACTCAACCTCCCGTCGACTGAGCTCTTGCTGCTGTTGCTGGGCTTTGGCCACCTGCTTTCTAAGAGCAGGTACTTCATAGCTCACGCTGCGACTCAACAAGCTGGCGACCTCCGCTGTGTCACACAAAAGGGGGTCATAAAAGACCTTGTGTTAGGACATACTGACCCTATACATGGTTATATGTTGCCAATGGTTTTTAAGCACAATCATGTTATTGAAAGTTGCAGATTCAGAGTGCAATTCAATACTTATTTTCACTGTAAATTCTGTACTCACCCAAGTAAGCATTATCTACTTCGTAGAGGGATACAATTTCCTGCCAATCCTGTAACACCAAAATAGCAGATTCGATTTTGAACACTGTTAACAGGGAACTAACTGATATTGAATCCCCTTACCTTCATCCTCTGAGATGAGTATCTACCAAAGATGTTCTTAGAGGAGGCCTCTGTCCCTTTTAGTATTTCCACTATCCTCAGGCAATGGAAGTAATGTATGTCTGTAATTATAGAGCACAGGGTGTAAGGTACATTTTCACATTAGACCACTAAAAAGCAGCAGTAGCTCATTGGAAATTACAACAACCTTCATGACATATTCTGTACATAGAAGATGAAGGTTGCTAATTATTTTGATGTGGTGTTGGTATAGTAAGACACTTACAGGAGCCAGAGAGTAACTGCTTGATCTCTTCATTCTCTGGCATGTCCTGAATGGCAGCATTGACTTTTTCCCTGATCGTCATGACAGCACTCTGCCATTTCAGATTGCAGTGTCGTCTATCAACCAACCAGTCTACAAAGAAACGAAGCATTTAAAATTGATATATCACGGTCTCCTGTTGTCTGAACGTTAGATTTAAATTGACCAAAGAAAAACTTACCCAACAGCTTGCTGGTCTGAATGTCAATAGGGAGGTTTTGATGCTTCTGCTGAGAGAATATGAGTCAGTAAGTAAGCGCATCGTAACATTGCACTGTAAATTGTGCCTATATCACTGCAATGACTAACACTAACAGGTGGTAGGAGAAAAGATAAGCAATGCGCTTCTTCCGTAAAAAGAAAGAATGAGCACTGGACAACATCTGTGTTAGCATAATCTGAGTAATGTAAAGAAGCTGCTTTGGAAGACACCATACACAGTTTAATTAGCAAAGTGAAGTTAACTAGGATTAAGAACTATATCGCATGTAAAGTAAAAAATAAATAAAAAAAACATTACTTTGCTGGACACAAGCTTCAAAGACACTTAAATAGTTTAGCGTAGCTGGCCAAAATATTAGGCTCATATATTAAGAAATGACGCCGTCCCAGAATCTCACTTTTGTCGAGAAAAGCAGAAAACCTTTACCTCCATCGTCTCTTGAAAAGGTTGATAAAAGTTGAGATCGTTTATTTATTGGTGCATTATTATTTCATTCCATGAACTTTGAGTTAAGCTCTACACACTTGCAGTTTTGCAGACAATATTTACCATTTTTGACACGTTACACCAAGGATAGCCAATAATCGGGCGTGGTGTTACAGTTCCGTTTGGTTTTAACCAATATACTTCTACATTGCTGAATACGTTGTTCCATTGGTCAATTTGGAGGTTCCGGTAAAAGTGAATCTAAAGTCAACCAACAGATGGAAGTGTATCCTCATTTGAAGCAGTTCATGAAACGGGCACTGTATCTACTGAGAAATATACTGTAGTTGTATAATATATATATATAGTTGTATCAGTATGCTTCTCATTGCAAGTAATTTAATTTCCTTCCTACCAAAATAATTAAAGTATTTTCGTGTACAATTAAATTGATGCCTGCATTGAAGAGTTGTTGTAACTAAGTATTAGTCAAGTATTAGAAATGTAAATATGTTCTTTTGGTCTAATATCTTGAACATTATAATGGTATGCCATTTTTATTGGTCGTCATAGACCACAAAAATCCTTCACAAGGATGTCACCAAGCTTTATAACAAGGTGACAGTTAAAGAGGTATGAACCTAATTTCAGCACATTTGAATGTTTTTCAAACATGCAAAGCAGACTTTCATTATCTGCCTGTGATTCACACATTCAAAGTGATGCAAGGAGAGCACTTCCTTCTTTTATGTGCTTTTAAGATGCTGCTTCTTAGAATCTCTGCCAACAACTGAACAACAACACATAGTATTCAGCTATGAATAAGTGCATTTGTTTTCATTATTTGTTGTAAGCTATAAATCAACCACAATGTACAGGTGGATAGGGCAACAAAAATAGTTTCACTTGAAATGACAAGGCTGTACCATTTACATATGAGCAACGATGGGCGGTCTCTGGGAGTGTGTTTGTGGAGGGTGTGTGCTCCTGTAAGAAGGAGAGAAAGAGAGAGAAAGGGAAAGAGAGAGAGAGGGACAAAGGCAGATGCAGCACCTGTGACTGAAAACCTGAATGTTAATCATCAACAAGAGACTTAGAAGTCTGAAAGACAAAATCTTTATGAAAAATAAATGGCTGGACAATTTCACATCTAAGATCAGTTCCATCTTAAACACATAATCCATCTATCTTCATCAAGGTGAGAACTCCGTAACTTTTTATAAAGCACAATTGAGCGTCTTAGAATCATTGCTAAGCCTACAAAAATATCTTGCATTTATTTAAGCTTTTACTATGTGTACTGTATATATTGTATGTATATTTTAAAAACTTTTCGATGAGATTGGAGTTAAATTTACATCTACTGTTTAAAATACTAAAACTGTTTACAGTTCGGTCAGCATACAGCAACAAGTGGCAATAACTAGTGTACCATATCTATAGTAATTATTTTATGAACCACAAAGTACCACCAATTTATGTTAACCATGATAATATGGAGGCAACCTTGAACCACCTATCCAACTTTACTGTAACGGGTCAAAGTAAACTTGGCACAGGGGCTGAAACCTAAGACTCATTCAAAGTTCCAGCTGTATTGTACTATAACCAGGAAAGTTCAGGCTGTGGTGTCCTTGGACCCACCTTTCTCACACTTACACATTGTATCATTGAAAGGCTTTGTACTTGGTTAGTGATTTCCTAAGAGCGTGGTGTTCCTTCTCTGTGATCTTTGAGGCTTTGCTGATCTGCTTGCCCACATACACACAATGCAACACAAGGTAAATTATTAAATATATCTATGAAGGGCTCTGAGAGTTTTAAGTCAACGGGTACTTATGTTTCGAAGTCAAACACGCATTTCCTTAAGTATAGAATACATTGAAGAACCTCAACTTTTACATGCAGTCTCATATATGACATACTACTTGATAATAACAGCCTGTTATCCTATTTATCTTTTTCGTTAAGCCTCTATTGCAGCACATTTCCCCAAAAGATATGTACAGTCAGCTGACTATTAGATCAATGTTACAGCGGCAAAGTGGTAGGTAACAGAAGTAAATGCTTCCCATACATCTTGAGAAAAGCCTTTAAAAATTAAAAATAGGGTCCCACTTGCCAAGTTCTTTCTTTGCACATTGCTTCTGTCAAAAAGACAAACAACCACGCTAAAAACGTTTAGCTCAGATTTAGCACAGATTGGTCCTGAGGTTTGAAAATGCCACAACAATATCTGTTTCCTTGGAGGCTGTACACAAACAGGTCAGGAATTAGTGCAATTACGGGATACAGTGTCAGAGAGATAAGTTCATTTGTCTTCCTCAATAGAAAATGGACAAAGCAAAAAAAAATGAATGGTTCAGTTTCAATAATTATGTAACTCCATCCAAGGCCTCCTTTTATAAATAGCATCCAAGAATCAACAGTGAATGATCAATTTAGTTATTTTGTTCATATTATATCATGCACAGTACATATTATATCAATGTACTGTAAAGTGCTTCAGGGAAGACGAAGATATGCAATTTTGCAAAGGTCGTGAACATTTGCATGGGTGATAAAAGATGTACCACATACACACACACACACACACACACACACACACACGCACATACACACACACCGACAGATTCTTTTTTGATTGTTCGTGACTGCTGATGTAAACCAGAGGTAATGGGGCTTGGCAAACTGAGACAACTAAAGAATTCCCCCTATAAGTCCACACATCATACTGATTTACGTTTAAACAGTACACGTAACAGTCATAAACAACAGTTCCTGTATGGTTTGCTATGTCAAATAAACTGATGTGGTTCTATTTTATATTGCTTCAAACTTAGCATTTCTAAATGAAGTACCTGACCATGCCTTTCTTGCCCATGTTTAAAAACATAGTCAATTTTTCTATCACTTAATATCAGATAAGAATATGATGCGCCAGATTGTTATCATAAAAGGTTAGATGCATTATCGCTTCATGCAATAAGGAAACGATCAGCTAAAATGTTGCCAGGTTACAAAGGGGCTATCAAAGGCTATCTGTGGACAGGGATGTACAAAGCCTCACAATGGCCTGACTTAAAAGGCCTATGTGTACTCTGTATAATATTGCTTCCTTTTGTGCTTTCATGTGTCCATTCAAAGATTTTTGAATGGATAAAGTCACGTTAAAAAGATGAAAGCCTGCAGTTGTTTTGGGACAGTAGACAAAGCACTTCTCTTTGACTTTGTCATATAACAAGCCGCCCTGTCACCAAAGTTTACTAAGGAAACAGTTCAGTTTCTCATCAGCCAAAAGGTTTTTTTCTGCGTATCAGATTGCATGGTAAAGACAGAGGATACCTGTCAGATGTTGACTAATTTATTAGTTTAGTGCTGGTTTCAGGTGTCCTCGATTGTTTCTAATCATCAGAATGTGGTGGACATACTAATTTAGGAAATTGTCAACTTCTTCATTGTAGATTATGCGATGTGGATAAAAAGGCAGGCACTTAAAGGAAAAGCCTTTTTCAAGAAAAGATCAATCGGAAGAGTAAAAACATGTCTGCTGTGTATTGTAAGGTAATCATTAACAATATGTGAAGTGTTGGGCCAGAAGTGTCATTATATCTTGCCCAAATCCACCTGAACGTACTCTTCCGCCGGCTGTAACTTGGATATGCTGTCACATGGGATATGCTGTCACATGGGGCAGGTTTAAAGTAGCTGATACATTTAAAGCAGTATTTATTGTAAAAAAAAAACAAAAACGTCTCATACGACATTTTAATAAAGGTAATCTGCATTGGTTTCACAAAATATGTAAAAATGGTCTCAAATGAGAAGAATTGCTTTTCAGCTAGGAATGAACCACATATTTACACAGTGTGCCATTTAAGGGCAAGGGTCAACTTTACGTGTTTGTTGAATTTTAACTGTTGTGTTTAATCAAATGTTTTAGAAAAAGAATGCGCTTTAAAGATCCCAATCTGATCCTTAAGGCGTTTTATTTTTCTGAAGCATTTGATTTAACACAACTTTCCCATTGTTCTCAGATCTTAGAACGTTTTGGAAAATTCAAGATGGCTGTTAGACCTTCGGCCATATGAAAATCAGCAACTCAAGTATCAAACAGATTTTAATCACAATCAATAAGCATCTGTACTAACATAGTAAATTACTTTATCTACTGGGCTTACAGATCCTACTTCAACTGCTTATCTGATTGCAGTGTTAATATCCCATTCTTATACTCAACAAGGCATCGATTGTGACCTTATTAGGGGGCTATGAAATGCATTTTTGCTATAATAGCAAAAGGCAATACCGTAATTATTTTTTGTCGAATCCTCAAAGGACATTTTTTATTGTTCACGTAACATCCCTGAGTCATCAACATCCCACAATCTCCCCTTTTTCAAAACAACATAAGACAACACATACAAAGCGCATCTTACTGAAAATAACATAACGCCCTATATGTGTCTGTCTCCTCCTCAGGTCAGTATCCCTGTTTTAGTTGGCCATGGCTGACCCCAGTTGGTGGAAGCTGACCTTTTCCCGGAAGAAGAAAGAGGCCAAAGTCCTGTATGAGATCCCTGCGGACCACAGCAGCAACACTGGAAATAAGGAGCACCCAAGTGGCACTCCACCACTCACGGACCCTATGGACACCCAGTTTAATGCAAGGCTGGAGAAGATAGTGGATAAATCTGCAACCAAGGGCAGGCATGTTAAAGTGTCCCACTCCGGTCGCTTCAAGGAGAAGAAAAAGATCCGTGCCACACTGGCAGAGAACCCAAATCTGTTCCCTGAGCATAGCCCTAGTAATGAGAACCACAGGGCAGAAAAATAACGCACACAATAGCACACTTGCACACAAACACTCACAAACACACCAACACATCCATGTGATTATCACAAAGCTGCATTACATAAAATGATAAAACTGAAGTTTATTGATATTTAAAATGCAAGGTGTAGAAACTCTGGTTAGCGTTACCATGCAACCACCGATAACTCTCACGCTAACACAAATAACTCTTATCAGTTCTCCAGCATAATAAACGTAGGACTTTCCTAACTGATTTCAATAGGTAGTCAAGCATGATCCTATCGTACTTCTTCAAACTTAATTTGTATACTGAACACTATGTTGTTGATATTTCCAGATAATTTTAAAATCATACCAAGATTGTTTTTATTGTTTAAAGATTTGTTTTAATAAATGTAAGTTGTGTTATCTCGAGGAGTTATCTCAATGTGTATGTGTTTGAAGTATTCGCATGTTCATTGAGGGCCCTCTGAAGTTTTATAGTCTAGGTTGAGTCAACTGACACTTCCTATGAGTATTACTGTCGTCAAAGTAAATCGTAAAGTTTATTTGTGAACTTGGAAGAAAGCCTTGATGTGCATATATAAGTAAATCTGATCAACATTGTCACTTTACTATAACTGTTCGTTTCTAGTACAATACCCTCTTTCTGCTAAGTAACTAATTTGCCAAAGTACCAAGATAGACTGTTTAAACGTAATTCAGTTTGACATCTTTAAGAATACCCCTGCCACCTGCTGGTGAAAAGAGGGACTGAATCTGTGACAATTTTATTACATCATAGAGAAATGACATTAAAATGCATACAAATGCACATTAAGCGTAAACAACCAAGTCTTTTTTTCAAACAGAATGATCTACACTGTTTCAAAACAGAACAACAAAATTGGTAAAATCAATACAAAACCTTTTTATCAAACTTTAAAAGGCAGTTATGTTGGGTCCTCTGACAGTAGATTTAAGACAGTGCGAATTAACCAGTGATTAATTCAACACATTTATTAACCTAAAGGTTAAATGGAAATTAACTGTACTGCAGATGGACAGAACTGAACAGCAGCTTGAAATACAATGTGCTTGTCATTAGATGTGTAGGGGAAATTAAACCCTACTTTCAGTTATTATCCATGTAACTATAAAGACTCTGGACATGTTAAACAGTGAATTTCAAGCATATAACTGCATATTAAGTTTTTCTAAATTGAACTATGTATAGTAGACCCGTTGTTTTTTTTTAAAAACACAGTAAGTTAACACTTGTGAGCTGGACTTCTTGACAACAAATACTCATCACTGATGAAGAATCCCTTTAGCACTTGAATATAAACAACACATTATTTATTCCACATGAATATGAACTGTCCCTTTGAGGTGAAGACGATTAATCGATAAGATATTCCACCACCTAATCTCCAGCTTGTACCACATATTAATAATCTGATAAATCCCCAATATTCAGATCCTTGTCAAGGAGAGAGTCGCTGGTAAACCCAGCCCCCCTCTGCTGGATGCTGTAAATCTTCCAGAGCAGCCTCTCCACTCTTTGGTCGTGAGAAGACAATGCGGTCGTGCAGCCTATTGGTCTGACCCTGCCAGAACTCTATCAAGAAAGGTTTGACGATATAGCCACCCCTGTTAGCATGAAAGATATGTAAAGATTAGTAGATGTTGTGATCTGAAAACTTTCTGATGATCATGCCCTGTTTAAATTGAATCACCAATTTAATCAGACTGCTTCATTTATGGTGTACATACTGTAGCACGCATATGACATTAACTTACCAATAGTCAGGCATGGGAACATCTGTGTTCTTGTACTGTTCCTCCAATTCAGCATTTTTCTGTCTGAGGTACTGCACAAGAAAACCAAAAAAAGAACAAACTGTAAAAAAATCGGACTTGTGTATTGAAGATGTTCAAACAAAGTGTCTATGTTCAGAGTGAACTAAAAAATATTATTATTAACAAAAATGCAATACAAAAAAGCACAGTTCAACAAAAGCTACACAGCACACCGATATTCCCCTGTAAGGTAGTATGTATCTATTCTTACATTTCTATCAGGCACTGTAGTGCTCTGTCTGCTCACAACTGCCCCAATCTGGCTACTCTTGGGGCGGGAGTGAAAATAGTCACAGGAGCTTTGGTAAGGGATTCGCTCCACGTTGCCCTCGATACGGATCTAGACATAGGCACACATATACATTAATATAATTTACATCCAAGCATATACAATCTAAGTAACACATGCATAAGTAATATGTCGGCACTTGCACAAAACAGTACTTGCCTGTCGGTTTAAAGGCTCCCAGTAGAATACAAGACAGGCGTACGGGTTGGTCTCCTGTAGAGTTAGCAACAGTGTTATCATAAACAGAGCATATTATGCACAAATCTATGAGTGTATAAACTGCAAAATAACCATGACAACATCAGACAAGATGCATCTTTACACAAAAAGGATGTATCAAGGATGAAGACTACTGACCAGCTCTCCCCCTTTCCGACTCTCATAGTTCGAAAAGAAGCGGAATCCCTCCTCACCGTAGCCTTTCAGCAAAACCATACGAGCAGACGGACGTCCTTCCCTACATTTAGACAAAAGGTTGGAAATGTTACGGAAATGCTTGCAAGTACACCTCTTGGTATGTAAAATGTGTTGCAGATCATATGAGGTATCAGGTTATAACTCACTTTGTGGCTGTGGCTATACACATCGCATTAGCTTCGCCAACACCAGGGCACTTAGTGGCTTCATCAAACCAGTCCCCAAACTGCTTTATAGGATCCAGGGAAACAAGCTGACTCTCCTCAAAACACTACGAAATAGAATAACGACAACTGAACGTAATGACTTTCATAAACAGCCGTACAGACTAACTTGCTTCCATTATATACATGCATGCATTCCAAAAATATTTGTTCACAGATGTTAGGAAGTAGGCATGAATGACATTCATGACATAACTGTGACTAGTTTGAGGTCAGGTAGGGTACTCAAATGTAACTGACGTTGCAAACTATACTTACGTCCTCGTCCCCTTTATATTTTTTCCTCATATCACTGAGGTCCATGACTGTTGTGTCTCCAGATGATTTCTCACAGGAGAACTTTTTAAGAATGCCTGAGCGGCAGCCTGTCAACAGAGGTAAAGATTGAAGATTCGTAATAGTTGTAGTATGTATGATTTTCTGCAAGAAAGCCCTACTGAGTATGCGCTTCATGATTGCAGTTTACGCAACTGACATTGACGTAACCACGCTTCGTACCATGCAAACATGCGGAGTTTTGTAACGCAATCAATTATTTTCAATATACTTGCAAGTAATCAGAAAAAAATGAAATGCATAAAAATACATACATTTCCAGTCAAGCTGATTTTTTTTTTTAGGTGAAGTTAACGATGAAATTTAAAACCAATGGATGAGCTGCATTTGACAATCCTGTTCCCCTTTTGATCACGTCATGGTGCTTCCTGTAAAAGATGGCGGCGACCTTGTGTGGACATTTCTTACCAAAACAGGGTAATGTTGCCTTTATTAATTACATCCAGCATTACCTAAAATGTGTTATTCTATTTATTTTCAACGTGTTTCTTAGCATTTCAACAAGCATGTGTCCACCGTAAGACTATTTATTATATATTGTGATGATGTCGATGGTGATGGGGCAAAGAATGAACAGCGAGCTACCCGGCCTGTCAAGAAATGTACAAAGTCAGCTAAGGCCAGATTTACTTTTGCATCTTACAAGAAGTAGTTCTAGTTATATGTCAACAAAGCAATGGCTAATGCCAAAATAAACTACTATACAAGTAGCTACTTGGCTAAGTAATGCCACTGTGATGTCATCAAACTGCATGTCAAACTGGTCATTATTAGAATCATCTCAATAACTTGTGTTTCGTTCTTCTTATTCTTTCTGTATTCTAAAATTAAGGATGCCTTCCCCTGGCACAAAATGTCCGATACATGGCCAAGGCTGTCACCCGTCACAGGAAGCCCATGCACATTCTCAAACAGAAGCTTATGGCTATCACCGAATACATTCCCCCTAAACCCATTGCTCCCCCTGGTGCCTTGACACCACGTTTTAGACCAGTGCAAGAGGTAGGTAAACTTATTGGGGCACATTTAATTAAACCACAGCTAAAACGTCAAGGTCAACAAAGTGTGTGTGATGGCAATATTTATTATAGATACTCTCCTTGATTTAATATCAAGTGTCGACTGATTGTATTCTACTAATCCATTAGGACAGTGGACTGGTGGTGCTCTTAAAGAAAGAGGTGAAGACCATATTCAAGGACTGTAAGATGATTGCAGTGATACAAAACAATGCTATTAATTCAGAAGACATGCTACTTCTCAGACAAAGGCTCCATAAGCATGACATCGCCATTAAGTTTATTCCTAATCAGGTACAACCACTTAGCTGTGCAATAAGTGTTTCATAGGTCACTTATACATCCACTGTCTGTAACACCTTATGTCTCTTTAAGTTTGATGTCAACAGTGTCCTTTCCTATTATTAGTTGTTGTATTTTGTGACCATAACTTTTCGCATAGCTTCGACTTTAATAATCTGATTTGGTTTTTTATTGATTGTGTTCAATCTCAGGTGATGAGGTCATTCCTGACGGGCAGTTCCTACAGTAACTTGGCACCTCTGTTCATAGGCCAGACAGTTCTGTTTGTGAGTAAGGAGCCAAAGGCAAAGGAGATGCTTGTTAGTTTAAGGAGCTTCCCCCAGATGGTACTGTTAGGTATGTAAACAGTATTATTGAATTTTTGGCTTTTTCATCCTAATTTTATGCCCCCGACTTAATTATCTGCTAATATGGGTTAAGATCCCTCAAATCTCAAACACTAAAGGATATTTTAAAGCTTTGTGTACCATGTTTTTTGTCTCTTTTCCTACCCACAGGGGCCTGCATTGATAACACATTGCTGAGTCACCAAGGGGTAATAGGCTACTCCAAATTACCATCCATGACTGTTGTCCAGGGAGAACTGGTTAGCGGCCTGACTATGTTAACCTCTCAGACAACCTCCTTGTTGCATCGTCACCCTGCTCACCTTTCAGCTCTGCTCCAGCAGTATCTCAAACAGCTTGGCCCTGAGGGCAACACAGAAGGAGCACCTAAGGCAGAGGGGACTTCATAGGAGATTCACCCCCTATGGTGGGGATGGACTACTTACCGAGGGCTGATTAGCTGAAGAAGGGAGTGTTCTCTGTCAGTGACTTATTTCAGTGTCCTTTCACTTCATGTTGGATATCCAAGTAGGAAGCAATGCAAGAACATTAACAAAAATTACTTAAGGCCATTATCTGGTCCTACACTTTTAGGAGTTATGTTTGTTGCATAAGAAATAAATGTTCAATCAATCAATTCATATTTTTGTCTTGATGTAAATGGTGCTTCTTTTTAAAACTATGCTAAGCCTACTTGCCTAGTCAAATGTTCTACTTGGTATCTGGTCAATCTTTCTACCAAAAATTTTGATTTAAAAATGTATTTAGTTCTTATTCAATATTTTGTAGAAACATTTGTTGCATGTATTTTATAAGGTTATTTAAGTGTCTTTTTTATAATATAATTTTCTAAGTTTTTAGACTTTCATTCACTTCTACATTAACACTGGATATACTAGTCAAGAAACCAAGACTAGCCAAAATAAACACTAATGTGGTCTCAAACCCTGATGCTAATCTGAGGATTACTGCATGTTAATCGGCTAATCAGTCTACTATAGCTACTATTCTAATTTTTATTGTACAAACTCCAGTTGTCTAAAACGTTTTGATACCATTCCAACTTAAGGAACAAAAATGACAACACTGAGAACATGATTCTTTTATTTATTATGCAAAGAATACACCCCTACTGTGTTGGTAGCTTTTTAAACGGTTTGCCTTTTCACAATAAATACATTCATTGCAGGCTACTTTCAAATCAATCATTGGTGAGGTCACAGACTACCCGTTAACGCATGTATTTTTTGCTTATGATATAACTCAGTATAAAGAACAAGAGAGCAGTTTGGGAAAACTGGATCCGCAGTCATCAATAGTGTACATGCCTATACAGACCGACACTATTGTAGACCGACATGTAATTCCGTCTAATGCGGATAATACCCTAGGCCACACAGCACACGAAGATGCGACTCACAGCTCTCCTTGGATTTGGAGGGAGCACTTCACAGAGTAGAACGGATATTATAGTTTGCTAAACATGTTTTTGGTTAAATTTTGAAAGGATTTAAAGTCATGGTTCTCAAGATTTGTCCTCAAAAAGGGCAAAAAAAAATTTTTCAACAACTGAAAATGACAGTGATAGTCGGAAATAATTACTAGGTAAGCACTCTAAGAAAGTAATTGTGTTTGCTTTAAACTCAGTTGTGTGTGTACATTTCCTAGAACCACTAAGAAAGATTTGTCTACCAAATAGGTAAGAAGTAGTGTAACCAAAAACACATTTTGATTTACTAAATATTTAAGTATTCCTAAGAAAACTGCTTATCAAATCTAAATGTATTTATTAAGATAAAATGTTGTTTAGCGGAAGATTACAAGACTCATGGGTTCATACAAGGAATCATGATGGGCTTTATGTAAGACCTTCAGTCCGATGCCCTTAGCCAGGCCAGCTCTGCAGATGCTCAACTCCATAAGGTGTGTCCATCACCTAAATAGCAAACCCGAGCGTTAGCACGTTTGGCCAGTTCTAAGGAACCCAAGGCAGACTCACGCACTGCCACAGCCTACTTGTTTACTACAAGACGGCAAGATAATATAAATCCAACCGTTTTCCATAATTACAACTTTTTAAAGCGTCTCCGTCGTTTCAATGCCCGGAAGTTATAGATAGCGCAGCAATGGATTGGCTCTTTCTCCAATGCTAACTTGTTCAGAATGAATAAAGACAGAAATTCCGTAATAACAGCAAAAGAAAGTTGGAAATAACGGTTGAACACATATTGTCATATTGGCATAAGATTTGTATAAAAGGAGGGCAAGTGTGGTTGTGCGTGAGATATTTTAGAATTTGCTGAGACTTAATGGTAGGCTATTTGCTTTGAATTACTTTGAATGTGCCTTATTTGCCACGGTTGGTGTGAATTATATGAATTGACTTAACTAATGCTGTCACATAGAATGTTTTGGATTATGTTGGAACATCTAACAGTCCTGTGCAAGGCTATAGTTAACATGTAGTCTCATGGTATTAGTATTCTGTAGCTTGTTGTAAAAAAAAAAACTAAAAAAAACATTTATTCTAACAAATGTTATTTTGGTCAGGCTTATGTCATATGTTTATGTCATAATTTGGCAGATAATGTGCAGTATATTATACATCTGCCTCTAGGCAACGATCAGGCCTACAGGCCTCGCTACAATGCTGTTACATGCATTTTTTGATCAGATGAGCTTTTATACATTGTTTGAGGCTTACATTTTATGTATATGTTTAATTGTGTTTGAGGCGTCACTGTTATTAATATGTACCACAATAATCTGAACACATTAGCAAAAACAGTAAAGATAAACTCTATATGCAAAAGACCCATGAGAAGAATTTTAAATTATCAGTAATGCCATGTTATTGATTGTTTTTTAAATTTTGGTCAGTGATTGTTTAATAACCCTGTTGTGGGTTATCAAAGATGATGCACATTAGCCAACTGTGATGTTAGGCTGCCATTGACAGTCTGTGCTGACAGCCAGAGAAACTTGTGCATTAAACAAACACACTTGGCCTCAAAATACCTTTTAAATATACAGTACTGTGCAAAAGTTTTAGGCAGGTGTAAAGTCTTTAAAGTTAGAAGAAAAAAAAATATATATATATATATAAACGTTAATTTTTAAAATAGATTGTATCAATTCATAAAATACAAAGTGAGGGACGAGCAAATTGGTATCAAATCAACATTTGGTGTGAGCACCCTTTGCCTTCAAAACAGCCTCCCCTGCCCAAAACCTATGCACAGTACTGTATATATGGGACAAATTAATGATCTCCCACTGCATGAATCCATAAAAGATGTCAAAACAAAGCCAGTCACTATAGACACCAGGTCAGATCATTGTATATTCTCAGTTTATTAAGCAAGCTTGGCAACCTGCAAATCTCATTATCCTGTTTCCGCTGCACGCTTTCATGAGGTTAGTCACTCCTACCTTCTTGTCTCTGCTGTTCTTATATAATACAAAGCACACATGGATGCTGGACATTCAGACTTATGTGACACCCATAACCTATATTGACACAAGGACATGAGTGGAATTGATTCAAGTTAGAACTTAACCATAATACAATGCCATTCTGAGTTTGATTTAATATACTAGATTGCTTTTGTGTTCAGTCTAAATAGGTTTTATACAGTTTCCTACGAAACTATGGGTTACTTCTATTCTGTTTTAGGGTCCCATAGATCCTAAAGCCTTTTAGTTATTTATTTATATTTAGTCTATGTTCTCTGCCTTGTGATCTTGTTACTGCATGTTCAAGTACCACGTTGCTAAATAAAGCCTCTGCAAAGCCAATTAGGGGAGGTTGTTAATCCACTCCCCACGATCAGCCCTTTGTACATAGCACACACCCTTTTATTTCACTCTAAGGCAATGCATCGGGGTAAATTATATCCTGTTTATAATACCAAATACCCACAAAGAATTTGTAGTCTTTTCATGAACTGTTTGATGAGGTTATGTGCATATTTACACAGTCTTATTTAGAATATGTTGGAGAAATATTCTTTTATACACATATTGTTACATCATATAATTTTCCGCTCTCTAGCATTACGTTTGGCTAACAAACAACACATTTCTTCAGATTCAGTTGATTCAAACAAAATACTACAAAGGTGTAAATTCATTATTATACATAGTTGGGTTAGGGTTAGGGTTCTGTCTTGTTTATCAACTGAAAACTGGGCCAAATGTGTGTGTATGTCTGTATGTATGTATATATATATATATATATATATATATATATATATATATATATATAGATACAGACATACATACACACACAGGTGGCCCAGTTTTAAGTGGATAAACAAGAAAGAGCCCTCACCCTAACCCAACTATC
>JAVQIZ010232968.1:0-11641 GCA_036023535.2 Galaxias brevipinnis | reverse complement strand
ACCTTGTCTCGAGAGAGAGAGAGAGAGAGAGAGAGAGAGAGAGAGAGAGAGAGAGAGAGAGAGAGAGAGAGAGAGAGAGAGAGAGACTGATGTGGAGATGCTGTAAGCCCCACATGTGGCCCAGTCCCTTTGCTGGAAGCATGTTTGCTCCGAGCCCACTTTATGACCATGATACATTTTTCAGAGAAGGACCATAAAGAGATTTGGGCACCCAGCCAGTGGAATGTGTCCCCAGATTTTAATATGCGATTGCGTTTGTGCTGGCCTGGTGCTCAGTAGATCTGTGCATGGACGCGGTAACGCAGGAACGTTTCACCTCCACAGCACCTGTAGGCCAAAGATTTCTCCTGTGTAGAACAATGTGCTCTAGTTATGATAAAATTAAAATTGCAGCTGCACTTTGGAAGGATTGTCATTGATTGCCTTGCTTCTGACAACATTGAACTACATCCCCCTTTCTCCTGATATTTTGTGTATCCTTTGTGAATACACACTATGACCATCACAGCTTTTCACCACAAAAGGCTATGCTCTGGTTTCTACTCAAACAGAAATAATATGGCAGTGTTGAATTTTAAGTAAACCCCTGCTAGCAAGTTCACAGGTGCTCCTTTTCTGGCTCTCAGGGGCAATTAACAAATGCACCAACAAACAGTATTACAGAATGACTGGTCTACAGGGGGCGGACAATATTGCATTATATGGGTAATACTGTACTGCACAATCAGTACTGTAAAATACAAACTACACTATTATTATGAAGAAGTTCAAAGGCACTGGTTCAGAAAGTTTCATGTCCCTCTGACCCACATACCAATTGTACATTTTCAGGAAGTAAAAATAAACATAAAGCAAATCTGAAATCAGTATATAAACCTAAGCACTTCTCAATAAACCCTCTCATAATGGGATCGTTTTTATACTTTCTCAGTATCTGACACACAACACACAACCTTTTGAGGGCCACTATAGAGCCTGGGTTCTCGACAGAGGTTTGCAGCGAGACCTTATATTGATAAACTACCAAAGTCTGTTTTTAGGAGTAGAAATGTCTATTTGATTCACCAAAATCACAAAATATCTCATGCTAAATGCTTTCCCTGACTTAATAACAGATTTGATACCCTGTCTTTGATAACGATTAGAAAACGTTCCTGCACAGAGACAATGGGCACTATTACTACTGTCCCCAGATCCTCCTTGCATAAAATTCGAACACAGCCTGATTGGATTTGCCATACCCACAAACCCAAGAGACAGTTCACCAAATCTTTTCTTTTTTTTTTGTGAACCTATGCCTCTGTTGGAAATTAATAGATGATTATTTGGCTGTTGTTAACTGAATAGGTGGGGAAACAACCAAGACATAATTTTTCATTTTTATTAATCATGTAAATTCATGCACATATGACTATTGTTCGGTTAGAATACACATCGGAGCGGGACAACTGCATTTGACATCCGCGTCCTTCAATACAAAACTGAAGCAGGCACGAGGCCGTCAGCTGCTTGCGACCTGTCGCTGTCTGTGCTGCAGAAGGTTCTGACAAGCACTTGTGGTTTACTCTACACTGTGCCCAGGTCAAAAGTAGCCAGGAAATGATTAATAAAAACACATTTTAAATAATTTGAACAAACTAGCTTGTAAACATAATGCATAACACGATGCTGTCATGCCATGGTACATTGTTTAGACATTTTATGAGTCCTTTGGCAAGTATGTGAAGATTGATAAATTCACCAGAATCTACAATAGAGGCCTAGGCAATAGATTGCTATAATATTTCACTTGGTAAAACGTCAAAAATCTAAATACAAATATTGATTCATGATGATCCCAAATAGATTTCAGTCAAAGTGTAATACACTATAGGCCCACTATCACTAATTCACATTCTTGTCGGGATCACATGAAATTACAGCGTAACAGAGGAACAATATGCGATAAGCAATCACCTCACAATTTAGAGAACTACAATATAAAACAAAGCCAGAAGAGTTAACAGTAAATTACTGGCAATGTGGCCAGTAAAGTAGCCTGCAATATGGCAACATTATTGTTTTACATTACAGGTCACGAAGGGCCGGACCTTAGAAGAGAGGATGATCCAATTCAAAATATAAATCCGTCTTGAGAGGGCTGTAACGTTTAGGTCTACTGGTTAACTTTAAGCTATGAACACAAACGTTCTCGAACGATCGAAATTGATAATCATTTAATTCTAAAATATTTAATTTAATAAGCTTTTTTTTATCATATAGCCTATGTTCATTCATAAAAAACATATATTTTTCAATTTTATCGTACCACATAGCAACTCATAATACGTTACTTGAAAGCAATGTAAAGAGTGATTTAAATAGCCCAATATGTGGATTAGAGTAAATACATATTCGTATAATCTAACCTGCAATTAGCTATTTTTAATGTTATATTATTTTTTAGCTGACAGAGTCCGAAACAACCACGTGCTGATTAGGCTAGCTATTGCATCTTGTAAACAATTCGTTTATCCTCACAACACATTTCTTTATTCCACAATCCAACGCCTGTGGAGAGAGAGCTTGGTCTCAAAATAATCAAGTGTTTCCATGTGTATCTGACAGTAGGCTATTATGGGCTGTCAGCTCAGTTCTGGCCCATTTGACAAAGCAGTCCCATTCATATTGGCTCCCAGTCCCCAGTCTGCCAAGGCCTTGTGCTCTCTAAGCTACAGGCCCGATGCCTCTCAAGCACCAAGTGTTAGCTGCAACGAGCTCTTTACAAATATTAGAGAACAACTTGAGGGAAGTTTATAATTGGACACGTGTTTTTTCTGCTCTTTGTCATTCGGAGATCAACTGATCCTTTTGTAACTCTTCTAAAAGGCAATGAGTGATGTACTAGGAAGGGGCGTGCGTCCTAATTAGGTCCTTTTCAACCTTTAGAATTGGAGAAAGCACCCCGCAGTGAGACATGGAGGAACGATAACTATTTAATACCACACGCGTCACATGAAACTAAGTAGAATTGATCTTTATCCACGTTTCAGAGAAGACGATAGCGTTTAGCTATATGTAGACTATTTAACTAGGCTATTTAAAAAAAAAAACTCTAAACAAGATAGCAACTTAGGATTTCCTCCGGGATAATATTTTCCACACAAACATCTGTGCAATTTTATCTTTGAAATGGAAGATATCTTTTTTGACTTTGACCAAGAAGGCATCACAGATTTTGCCTTCTGGGGGCAGATGGACTCGAATTTCCAGTTTCAGACTCAGTTGGATACACTCCTTCTCGACTGCACTGCAGTCACTGGCCAACTCTCACCATGGTCGTCGTACGGCTGCCAGTCAATGTTCCCGGACGCACAATTAACCTTTACAGATCTCGACTCGCAGTCTCCAGGGTTGGATGCAGGTGCTGAAGTGGACAGCTCCTCGGCGGACGAGCATCTGGAAATTCGCTGCGCAGGCCAACGGAGGGCACGGCGGTTGGTGGTTCCCCATCACCCGTACAAGGTGCAGCGTCACGCCGCTAACATCCGGGAAAGAAAAAGGATGCTAAGCATCAATTCGGCTTTCGAAGAGTTGCGTTGCCACGTACCCACATTTCCCTACGAGAAGCGGCTTTCGAAGATTGACACATTGAGATTGGCCATTGCGTACATTGCCTTACTGAGAGAGATTCTTATGTCGGGTTGTGACCCTAAGTCCTATGTGGACGAGTGCATGAAAAATGGCTGCAAGAATCAAACCAACGCAATCTGGAACACAAGCGGTAAGATTATAATTCTGTTTTGAATTTGATGGTTGTATCTTCGAATTTTTAATGGTTGGTTCTTTTATCGTAAGTTTTATTCCCATGAATCATTGGAATGACCAAAAGCAAGATGAATCACATTGCAGAGAAAACGACATCAAACAGAACTATAGAATATTCTAGCCTAGAGAATTGTACAATGCTTTTACATTTGGAAATAACATACCGACCTCTAGCAAAGGGATATGCTTTATACATTTTGTACTTTCATGTGAAGGCTAGTGATAATGGGGTATGGAACTGAATTAATTACCCATTTCCATTGTTAACTTTTGGTTCACAAGGAAGACGAATTGGTTATGAAGATCTAAATAGATTTTAAAAGGTGGAATTAAATACGGGATATGTGTGAGAATGAGTGCTAATATAAATACAATGTCCAGAGCCTAATAAATTGACTTTGAATAGAGCTAAGCGAGCTAGTGTTATTTCAATAGCTTGCTTTGTCTGCTTTTGTTGTGGGTTTTATTCCCAGCTGTCTTTCCCCTTGGAGTTGACGCTCAAAAGCCTCCTTTTGCCAAAACACAAGTATTCTCTCACTGCACTCATCCAACGCCTGTGTACTTTAGATTAACCTATTCTTGCATTCTGTTTAAGGGCCTTTCAGAATGGAGTGTTCCTCCTTTCTTAAGGCCTGACATGCCACTTGTTAAATGTTCATTTAAATGCATATCTAAACGGCTCTGTATGCCCTGCTTTTGCCTACACTAAGTCTCCACTTCCCCCCTTTTCTCTATACAGATCTAACAGCGCGCCTGTCTTGGATAAAGTGGGATTAACTAAGCAAGACGTGGGCAGGCCTTCCTATAGTTTTTGGGCCTCAGTGCCTCCCTCACTCACCCATTGGTAGATGGGCATCGCCAACTGACATCTGTAGACTTCTCACCAGGTCACAGCTCTTCTCTCCGTCTGTGCGTTTCTTCAGGCCTACACTTTTCAATCAAACTTAACCCATTTAATATTCTAATTTAGTGTTGATTGGTAAATAAGAGACATTGTCTTTGGCCCTGGAGGGCATTGTTGAGTGTGAATAGGAGGGGCTGTGATGCCAGCTCAAGCTCACAAGTATTGCACTTGCTGTGGGAAAGGGAAGCAGCCTGGCAAAGGTCTGAATGGAGCACTTTTTGTGTATCAGACTATGTTTTGTAAAACGCTTGAGTGGTTCCTGTTTAAGAAGCAGTTAGTCGCTCGCTAGGGGTTGTGTTAAATGGGTTTTTAATCATGTTAATGGGATCATGTGTGTAAGAAACGGATCAGTGTGTGTGCTTAGCATGTCAGGTGTTTCAGGCAACATTTTTTACAAGGCTGTTTATTTAATTTATTTGTTAATCTATGTTTTTATTTATTATGGTGAAAAATCCATTTGAGGAGCTACTTGTCTAGTTTAATTGTTTTCTATCTGAATTATGACATTACAGATATGAAATCAAACTTATATTTTAATATATAAAATGTTTATGTGAAGATTTTGTAAAAATAAAATGTCGGCTTGCCTCTATTAAGAATATTATATAAAGGTGTCTAGCACACAGTGACTAACAGCTTTAAACCTGTAAATGATTACGGGAAGTCATTCGAAATTTTAAAATGTGATCTACCATGTAAGGATTGTTCAGCTTTTGACCAAACTGTGGTGATAAGCTGCTGACAGACCATTCTGGAAGTCTTTTACGATACCTTCCGAGTATCCTACATACAACTCATGAGAGTGCTTTTGAACAGTGAAAAAAAATTATCTCATTAACCCAGATAATAACAAACCCTGGTAAAGTCACACAAAACAGTACTCATAACCACCACATAACCTTTGGACAATCATGATTTTACCAAAATAAAAACACTGGATTAATACAGCGTAGTTCCCTCTGTCTGGCCTGCATTAGGAAAACGAGTGTGTGTGTGCGTGCGTGCGTGCGTGCGTGCGTGTGTGCACGTGTGCATGTGGATAGCGAACTATACAGGTGACATACCCACCCAGTCATGGCCACTACCATAGTACATATAAAGGTCAATACTCTGAGCGACCACAAAATGTGGGTTAGCCATTTCCCTTACGGTCAAGAGCTTGTGTCATGGGATTCCGCTCAAGCTGTTTCTATTCAACCAAAATCTTTTCACCTCAACCTTTGAGGTAATGGCCAGACTGATGGTGTCAGCGTTGGAGATTTGTAGCTGTTGATCCTGCACTTTGTAATAAGTGGTCAGACATTGTCAGATATTTAGCAAACCTGGCATGGGGGTGGGCACTCTCCTGATCTCCTCTGGAGCGTCACTAATAAACCCTTGTTTAAACAAGACTATGATTGTGCTTATTATTGTATGGGAAATTGCCACTATTGGAATACATTTGAGACATGGAAAAACATGAAACAACCACAGTTATGCATCTAATTGAAGTTCTCACTTAACACAAACACACACACACACACACACACACACACACACACAGACATGTATGTGAATGACATTATATTTTCAATGTGTATGAGGGAATGTGTACAAAACCCTACCCCACCCAGAGTCATGGATGATTACAATAACATGTAAAAGTTGAGCTATACATTCCGGGACTTGATACACCCTATGGAGCTATTTCTCTTTTTCTAGCAATATAAGGTGTGACCAAGAGTTTGCCACCAAGTATCCTACAGCATCTGGGTTTTAATAGGGATTTAAATGGTAAATGAAGGCACAGGCACAGAGGACCTGAACTAAGGTGAACAGAGAGAGGAAAACTGTTATTCCAGTCCCTGTGATTTACAGGGATCACACCCGGTATAGATGTTGAACACACAGTCTGCTTTACTTACTAGCACTGTACACCTGGTTCAAGTGTCCAGCACGTAAACCTATAACACACCTGTTCAAAGTATGAAGTAGCTTTTGTTTTGTTTTTGGAGGGGTTAGGAGGTGCAGAATTGATATGGGAAAAAATATAAACTTACTCACTTGTATTTGTAACTTTAGTTTAGTTTTAATCTTATTTTGCTGCTAGAGGTGTGCAAGCCGTTTTATTTTACTGTGACCGCTAATAACTAATCAAAGTGTACTTTGAGATTCAGTGCTTATTAAGCAATAACACCCTCTAGTGGAAACTATTTGAGAGGTCCAAGAAGATGAAAGCCAGGTTGACATAATCAGGGTTTAGTTGCCCATTTTTTGTTGCAGAGAAATCAAATAGATCATGGAAAATGTCTGTGATAATGAAATAGGTGGCCTTATAAAGAGAGAAAACAAATTGCCCCGTATGTCCTAAATGAAACCAGGTCTAGTGATGGAGTAAGGCAATTTGTCTGACATTATCACCTGACAAGACACCTAACAATACATCACCTTTCACAGAACTCGTCAACCAATGGGATATTGTTGGAGGCACAAGATGTATAGTATTGCATCAGTTCCTTGTCTGATTGGATCAGTGTACTTTATTGTTTTAACCAGCAGCTGACTAGATCTGACAGAAAAGCGTGACGCTGGGATAAACTGGGTGGCTTCTTGGCCCTGGGCTGGCAGGTGTGTTTATTTCCCTGCCCTGGTGAAACTGGGCCTCTGCCTTTGAATAAATATAATCAGCGTATCACATCCTCTGGAAGGGGACCACCGGCCCACTATCCAGATTCTGGAGGACGAGTCGTAAGGAGGTTTTACAGAAGTCATTCATCTCATTCCCTAGATAGGACGGTTTTACAGAAGTTATTGATCACAATCTTTAGATTTGCAAACATTGACAATTTCTGACAATAAGAAAGATCTGAATTTCAGTGAGAGATTGAGAGCAAATAGACCTGAAGGGTTTGCGATTCCTAGAAGTTGTTGTGATTCAATGTGTTTATGATAAATGCATTAAATATATTTGATAATATATAAGTTATCAATACTTTATTGTCTAGACTACACATTTTTTCCATGTTCTTTTAGTTTTTGAGATTAAAAGCTAATATTGCTAATGCTGTCTTCAAGCAGCATGATTTACCACAAGTACAAGGATTAATATCTTAATCATTAGCCGATATTGTTTGCACCCAAATGAAAAACTGTTAGCCAGCCATTTCTGATACAATAGAATAGAATGCAATGCCACCAATGATTATAAAAGTACTCTAAACAGGGATGAACAAAGGATTGTTTTAATTGAGCAGAAGCCGCAAACAATGCAGTGTCCCCATCAACCCAGCACCAAGTGACTCGGCAGTGGCATTTCAACAGCTTTGAAATGCTTGTTAAAGACCCATCCCGCTTTTCTCCTCTCAGTTCCTCTTTGCAGGGCCCACGCTGTTAGCCTCTGTGCTGATAACTCAGATTAGTTTGTGGAGCAAAGGATGCTGTTGTGTTACAATGTCTCTCGAGGGCCCCCGCTAACAGGACTGCTTGACAGTTAAACCGACCCCCCCTCCCCAAAATCTGAAGCATTCTCAGACGAGTACTGGGACCTTTCATTTCCTTGTTTTGTAGTGGAATACAGCTCTCCCAGTGGCCAGAGCAAATACACACAGCAGAGTCTAAATAAACAGGGATTTTAGCCAACCCTAAATAAGCAAAGGTTTTAGGGCTTTTCAAGGTGTTAGCTGTTTGCCGAGGGGGTCTAGCTTGTGAAAAGGTGATTGCTACAAGTCAACCACATTAGCCCAGACTGGATGGAAAGAGTGTAGGTTTGAATCATAAATATATATCTATACACAGGCATAACCACTTCCTAGTTAAATTACATTGGGGAAATTCATAGAGTTGATGCAGATGACATCTCACCTGGCTCAAAAATACCATTTAAAGTAATCTGTGTTGTCAATGTCAAAGATTTAAATATCAGATTGTACCATTATTCTAATTAAAGCATGACATGGTTCCAGAACTGTGAGACCCCCTGGACTCAATCTTTTAGCAAGGGCCCAGGTAACACGAAGGAGTGACAGTTGACTTTGAATGCTGCCTCCTTGTTGACATCTGGTGCCTGCCCAAACTGTCACCCTCTTGAACTTAGCCAATCAGTAAAGCAAACATGAACAGTGTTTGCTGATTCTTATTTTCCCCAACAGTTAGCCTAGCCTTAACCCACCCCGTATCGGCCACCTGCATCCCACAGGTCACTGTGAACCCTACAAGGACCGGCATGATATCCTTGGCACCAAGGTCACAAGTGCAGCGCTAATTATACTATGGTGTTTGTGCAGGAGGCAGACAGCAAGCCTCCCCCATCCGCACCAAACTGACCGAGGCCCTCCCTGATATACAGTATTAACTTTGACCCCGTCGACAAGGACCGCCCTCTGACTTCACAGGTTTTTTAAATGTCTTTCCTTCTTTAAAAAATCCCCCCAAAAACACGCAAACGATTAAAGCAGTTGGTTTGAACATATTGAGAGCACTGGTCAAATTTACTGAGATAGATCTTTATCAAAACACACTAAATTCTGTCACACACAAAAAATACGTGGAAGAAAACTGATATATCCCGAAATTAAGTGTCAATATCAATCTTTAAAGGTACGTACTTATGTATCAATAATATTATTGGCATCATACCTCAAACTAGACCACCTACACCTACTGTGGCAGGCTGTGAAGTTCTTCAAAGCTTGGCCTTTCCTTCTAATATTTCCCCACCTGTAACTCCACAGGAAGGCTTGGTGGATGGAGCATGCAGGGGGCCATTCTGCTCCATACCGCCTGTACCACTAGCACATATCAAAGCCAACACTCGCTCAGTGGGGGTCCGGGGGGGGGGCACCCTGGGGGCCCCTGTCCACACTGGAGAAGAAGCCCCGACCAGGACCGAAAACCTGCATCGTATTAAAACAGAACCTAAACGCTTCAAGCTGTTACACCCTACCAAATGAAATCTTTACGGAGGACCCCTAATGCGATTTCAGAAACACTTTGTCATCAACATAGCAGTGCCGAGCAGAGGTGTGTGGGTATTTCACGAGGGAGAGAGCACAGGAGAATTGGAGACTATTTAATGCCTATGGTTATTTGGCTATTCCTTGATTGCTATGTGATATTGTTTATTTACCAAAGAGACTTGCTCTATATGCACAGGGTATTATCACTATTGTGTAAAGGTGCCAACCATAGCATGTCAACATGTCAGAGAGATGAAATAGGTCTGTGTATTCTCCTAAATGTTACCAGGAAATAGAAATGTAGAAATCCAGGAATTGTAAGTTTAATGACTGGTTGCATGAACTTGATTTGGGTATTTATGGATACAAGGGTTGCTGTCGTACCTCTTACTGGAAAAGAATGGCGTGTAGCAATGACGCAATGATTGTTCTCAGAACTGCCCAACACTCACTTCTACCACAGGAAGCATGAGAGAAAGAAAAACTTGTGTTCATTTGGACATTCCGTGGTATTTATGTGTGGCATACACACACTCTCTATGACAGCTACAGAGAACACACATACACAGAGATCGTGGCTGGTATGTCTCAAACCTTTTGATCTACTTGCTAAATTCACTAAGACACACACACACACACACACACGCACCAGGACAGTAAAATGTCTGGGGGCCTCTCAAACACTCATCTCCTTCAGGACCTTTCCTCACTTTTGGTGCCCCTCCCTCGGTCAGCTTGTGCAGCCAGTCACCCTTTCTCTCGCTCCAGACGTTTCACACAAAGCCTAGACTGAGGCCGCACATAGAGGGTCATAACTTTCTCTTTTAACTCTTCTTTTGTTCTTTTTTAAAATTCCTCTCCTGCTCTCCATCCCATTTTACCTCGATCTATCCCTCGCCGATTACTCCCACTTTCCATTTCTGTCCTGTTCTGGCCTGAACCAAAACCTCAGAGCCAATTGACTAACTATCCCCTCTGTCTCAACCCCCCACCCCCCACCCCTTCCCCCCCTTCACGAGCTGCTGTTTATGGGGCTGATCTGAGGGTAGCATGGTCTGCACATGAGGGGGCTCTGAGCCAGGCCCTCTGTAGGCAGGATCTGGGCCTGTTAAGGAGAACCCCCTGGACCATGTGGAGCTGGTTTGGAGGTGTCAGACTAGATAGGAGTACGTCATACAGGCCCACTGAAATATGGCCTCGACTTATCTTTGATCTGAAAGCTGTCTACTCTCTCTTGCTTTTTCTTCCTCTCTCTCTCTTCACAATCACTCCATCACTGTCTCTGTCTGCCTCTCTTCTGCGCCTCTGTGGCATACACGCTCTTCACTTGGTTTGACGACGAGGGATAAAAGGAAACCAGAGTGCCTGCTTCTAATGGTGTTCTCGTATCTCTATGTCAACTTCAAATGGACAGGTGACCCATGCAGGATGCTCCTCCTGTTTTCTTCAATTGTTTTCTTGACATTTCATGTTGGTCTGCTCTCCTCTAGAGACCCTTCGGAATCCTCTACCTCGTCACCACAGGAAGTTCTACAGTTTCAGTTCATGTTCCTCAGGAGGCTCTGGAGACCTCAGGGGGTCAATAGATGAATGTGCAGAGTTCCCTTCCCAACAAGGGGATAGGAACACCCGAGCTCCCCGGAGGACCTAGGATTGACTCTGTCTATGGCCACACGTTGATTTTCTGACTTATAACCTTGGAAGCCATGCCTATTGTTGCAGACACTAGTTTGAACATTCAGCATGTGCACAAAGTATGCCCAGAAGTGTAAATTAGAGGAGGAAAACTAACCTTACTAATCCCTCACCTATGTTTCCACTGCTGGTATATTCAAGTAAAACTCTGCATATTGTTACATGAAAACTTGCTGTAGGGGGGTGGCGGGGAATGTGATTTGGTAATAGGCCCTTGTCAGAGTAAGTGTGTGTGTGTGTGTGTGTGTGTGTGTGTGTGTGTGTGCACGCACCTCAAAGGCACTGTGCAAAATCAGCGTCT
>JAVQIZ010232958.1:0-13247 GCA_036023535.2 Galaxias brevipinnis | reverse complement strand
GTAAAACCATTTACTTACAACAAAAATATGAAGTCTTATATATTCAGTCTCATTGTGCATTTCTTACTTGATCAGATCAGGGTTTCCATCAAGTTTCCCCCGATGCTCGAGCCCTCTGGTCCAGGCGAAGATGCTGGCAATGGGGTTAGTGCTAGTCGACCTTCCCTAAAGATGGAAGGAACACTGATATTTGATGGATGATGTCACTGCTGTCTAACTATAAAGCAATTCAATTAGGATTCTCAGCCGAGGAAAGAGCTATATATTCTTTACCACCAGATGGCGCTCTAACCTTACAAAAAATAAACAGTGCAAGTCAGGCAAACCGGTCACTGTAACTTGACACACAACTCACACTTCTAGGGTTCAACTTTCATGGCTATATGAAATATTTTTCTAAGTATAGCTTTGGCATTGGCATTGACATAGATAAGAGGACAGTTGCTAGTGACCTTCTGGTGCTCGCGGTAATGTCTTGTTACTGTGCCGTGGGCCGCCTCGGCCTCAACAGTCTTGCCGTCAGGACACACCAGCACAGAGGTCATCAGGCCTAGAGAGCCAAAGCCTTTTGGAAACACAGAAAGAAGAGGTTAACCTCCAATTCAACACAAATCCATTGGTGTGACTGCTTCCATAGAGCCTCCTTTGTTATCCATTTCTTGGTGTTTCTCAATCACTGACCCTGAGCCAGGATATCCGACTGGACGTCACCGTCGTAGTTCTTGCAGGCCCAGACAAAGGCTCCAGAGGATTTCAGCACCTGTGCCACCATGTCGTCGATCAGCCTGTGCTCATACCAGATCTTCAGCTTGTCAAACTCGGGCTTGTAGTTCCTGGTAGAAAAAAAACAGTATGTTCTGTGTGTAGAGTTGTACCAAACCCTCAGATGCACATTATTATGAGACAACAACATTGGACACTCACTTCTCGAAGATATCCTGGAAGATGTCTTTGAACCTGCCGTCGTAGGCTTTGAGAATGGTGTTCTTTGTGCTCATGTAGAGTGGCCACTTCTTACCAATGGCATACTGGAAGCAGCTGTGAGCAAACCCTGTAATAGACTGTAAATAAGGAGGGAACAGGTAAGGCCTGGAGGTTAGAAAGGAGCCATAAAGGGGTTCAAAACGGTCTGTCTAATGACCCTGCGTGGACCCACTGCTTCACACTTACATTTTCCCTACACAAGAATAAAGTCCGTGAAGTGACCTCCTGTGTTGTATCGTCAAACAAGGTTGTGTGTGCCATGGTAAACAGTGGTCTGATAACAGGCTAAAAACTGAGGGGGCAAATCCTTACAGTGTGAAAGAATGGCACAGACTAAGCTCCTTTGCCAAAGCGAGTTTACCGTCACAGGGCAAAACTTCACAACAAACACATAGTAAGTTCATGTAGCCACAACGTTATAAAATGTGTAATGTATTTGATTGTGTTAGGAGCACATGGTTCTTCTGATAAGGTCTTAATTCAGCAACTGTTGTCTTGAAGCGTTCAAGTTGAAAGACATTTGAAAATCTATCAATAAAATGGAAGCCGAATTATAAATGAGGGACGGATGAATGTATCACAAGTCAATTATGGTATGTTCAGTGCTATAATTAAAGCAGAATGTGAAGAGCTGGTGCTTACTTCATCTGTGTTGTACATGCCCATTCCACAGCCGCCAGCGGGGAAGTCATAGACCTCCCACTCCTTTCCCTCACTACCGTCAGTAGGCGTGAAGATCATCTTGAATTTGCCAGGTTTGTCCACAACAAAGTCTGTTGCTCTGTACTGTAGGACAAACAATGGGAATACTTGGCATGTTGTAGACATATGAACAGAAAACAATGCATTTTTCACATGTTCAGTGGGCACAATAGCTGTGGTAAAACAGGAGAAGCTGACCTGGTCACCAAATGCATGTCTGCCAATGGTGATGGGCTGTGTCCAACCGGGAACAAGCCTGGGAATGTTCTTGCAGGTGATTGGCTCGCGGAACACTGTGCCACCCAGAATATTCCTGATGGTTCCGTTGGGGCTTTTCCACATCTTCTTCAGGCTAAACTCTGAGGGGAAGCAAAACTCTTGTCACTAAGCTAGACTAGGGACCCCACCATACACTAGTCAATGATTTATTTATTTATTTATTTTTAAATGGCGGCCTACATCGTATAATATAACTAGGCAACTGTATAGGTCTATTTAAACTACCTTCTACCCTCTGTTCATCTGGAGTGATGGTGGCACATTTGACTGCAACGTTGTACTTGAGGGTGGCCAGGGCCGAGTCAATGGTGACCTGGTCATCGGTCTGGTCACGGTAGGGCAGCCCCAGGTCGTAGTATTTCAACTCCACATCCACGTTGGTCAGGATGAGCTGTAGGGCCAAAACACAGGGAGTAAGACACAGTCTTGGCTTTAGTCTCACTCTTCCCCTCCCCCTATACTTTGAAACCACGGTTGCCAGAGAGATAAAAAAGCTAACCATTGATTCATTGTATTCTGGGGACAAAGGTTTCCACTCTCATCCATTGTTTACAGTAGTGAATAAGGTGAGACTGTGGGAGGTCTTTCATAAATGGCAACAGAAAAGACACAATTAGACACAAATCAGTGTGAAAAAAGACTAATTCCACCCATACAATCATGCTAAAATAATTACAGTCTTAATAACTATCGATAGTTCCATTCCTTAGCATTGATCATTTTAAATTTCATCAGAAAAACCTTTAAATTAGTTCCTATTCTTTCAACAATCCCCCAAAAACAATATTGTCAATGTAAAAAACAAGCCCTGATTTCACATCACATGCATTTTTTTTCCGGAGCCAACGCACCATCTGCTGTCTCCAAAAAGCAAACGCAATCAGCCAGTGACAGAGTGAATTGGCAAAAGCCTCCCCCCACCATCATACGACATAATCTTCCTGCTCTCAGACACATATTCTCTCTCCCGAGTCACGTGCCATTCAGGGCTCCAAAAATAGACCAGCAAAATAGTGTGGGCCAGTCCTTCCCATGGGCAGAAATACAGAAGAGCACCACAGTAAATGTGGGTGCATTTGTCTGTGCGTGTGTTTTTTTCCTAAAATGAAAGGCCAGTTGAGTACCTTCTCCTTAATGAACTCCCAGATGATCCTGGTCATCTCATCTCCATCCATCTCCACCACTGGCTGGGCAACCTTGATACGCTTGTCTGCATCTGTCACCAATGAAAATAAAAGGTTCAATTAAACAGCCTTTCATTCACAACTGAAGCCATGCACAGCAAAGAAAGGCAGGCTCGGCTTATGGAAAAAACGCTGACCTATTTTACGATAAAAACACTGCCAAGTTAAATATGATGTAGCCTTCATTAAGGAAAAATTTTTTTCTGATCAACCGCATAGGGAATAGGCAAACAAGTTATTTCAATTTGCAAGTGGCAGCAACTGGAGTATACACTATAACATTTAAACACAGGAGTGGAACAAGTTCCTAAAATAGCATCCTGACTTTCAGTCTCCAGTCACCTTTGACAAAGTCAGCACAACCCCCATTGTTGAGGTTTATGCATTACTCCAATGTCTCCATGAAGAGTAGGCCTACTTCGTAATCTGAACAAATCGTTAAAAAAAAAAGCGTAAGGCATGAGTGGCTCTTGACATTTCTTATATTAGACTACCTCGAACACTTGAATAAACCCTAGATTTAAAACTCTAACCATATTTTCTACTGGGCCTGGAAGAGGCGACTAGAAGCCCTCTCACGGTGAGGAGGGAACACAAGGGGAGGGCCAGAGAATCAAGTGACTTTCAGATGTTCCTGCCAAGTCAGAACTCCTACTGCTACTCGAGACTTCCAAGAATAGTGTTTATAATTCAGCAGAGGCGACATGAAATGGTGGAATCAGGTGCAATTATCATCTACAACTGTTGCGTAATCTTACAAAACACCTGTGGGTAGATAGGCCAAATGACATGACATAGGCCAGACATACATAACAAGAACTCAAAAAGATATTTAACTGGCCAAGACACTTTAAGTGCATCTGTCAAAGTGGCACTGACTCCCAAGTTCTCTTTGTGTCATGTGATCCTTTTTGCGATAGATGCATGTTAAACATTAACATCAAACTAGAGATAACGGCAATTACAGTGGTATATATTTACCATAAACTAATTAAGAGACAATGCAGTAGCCAAAAGCAGTGATTGTATTGCATTGGGATTGGAGGCCTGTGTCACTCATTCACTGTGGCATTATAAAACTTTTATATGGCATTTAGCACTTTCGAACAGGTAGCATGCTAATTTCAACCCTTTGTAACAGCAGGGAAGCTGATCAAGACATTTACAAATCCTAAGGGGTCAATGCAAATACCCTGGAACAAAGGTTCCGGAGGTTGAGGACATCAACTCAGCATTACCTATTCCCCCCCAATGGTCCTTAATCAACTGAGAGACAGAGAAGTGAATTAGAGGGGGAGTGTTATGTAACTCTTTCTCCATGGAGTTCCCATCAACAAACTGGACTTTTTAGAGCTAGTTGAAACAAAAATGTTGTGCCATCATGCTAGCAACAGAAAAGACTGGACAGTAGATGAAACATGGCAGGGAAAAGCACGGAGTAAGCAAATCGCTATTATTATTATTTCGTCAAGTTCTAAGTTTCAATTTTGTTCAGTAAGTTCTACATTTTTGCACATTAATTAAATTAACTGTAACTATGAAAAACGATGTAATAGTCTGATTATTCACAATGACAGCTCTTAAACAAAGTGGCTTGAGGGGCGGCCATATAGCGGAACGCTTGCTCTAATAGCTTGGGTGTTCAGCTTGCATTATTTGCTACTCTTTCATTTGAGACAACACACTAATAATTATCAGAATCATGTTAAATAAATAAACGTAGGCTTTAGCACAATATGGGAACTGTCCGATTATATGTAGGCATGATTGACACAACTCAAGATTGGACTAGGCTATTTAGAATGCGCATTTTATAACAACGTCATGTGATATCTTCTATTCAACGGCCTTAAAATTAATATGTCCAAAACATGAAAAAGTTAGGACTATGTTTGTAAAGTCACAAAACATAGTTTTAAATTACTATATCCGCTTGTGTTAACTTTACTATTGTTTGATTTAATTTCTATATGCACAATATAACATCTATATGGGGACATTTTAACAGCCTAATAGTTCACATGCTTGCACAGTGTGTTCAAAAGAGGTCCATATGGAACTTTAGCACCTTAAAGTATTTGAGGCAGTCCCCAAGTAGTTACCCACACAAATATAAAAGCTCTAAAACCACTCAGGTAACATCATGCTAATCAGTTAGCAGGTACTGTGGTATCTGATTGATCAATCGTTTAAACCCCAGTACAGTTTGAATAGGGTTTTATAATACAAGAGTTCCCATTTCATCCTACATGACAGGCCTGTGCAACAAATACATCACATTTAAACTATAATTACTTGAATATTAATAGATAATCCAACCAAAAAGGAGTCTTATTTGTAGGGACAGCTGAGCCCACATTAGCCATGTTAACCTGGTGTATACAGTATGTGTCCTATAATGTGGCCTATTATGAGTAACTAAAGTAATTATTTCTACCATAGTTTAAATCAGGGTGCTAGTTGGGCCAGGCGATAAAACGATAATTATCTAAAAGTTATTTTCTTCAATATTAAAATAAAAAAAATCTGATACATTTCGATATAATTGACTTCCATTCTTGTGTGTAGGGATATACCACGCTTACATAGCGTGTACACATGATCAGTCAATCATATGGGATGAATATGCCTACGCGATTGGGTTTTGGTTGCGACATAACAGCACGGAGGAGAGGAGTGCCCCTTTCAAAAAGACCAATGACTCGGTTCGAAAACAGTCAATTGCATCTTTGCTAGCTCAAAAACCCATTACATTATTTGGACATAAGTAGTGGGGAAATATATTTTGCTATCTAAAAAGTCTGACCCAGAAACAGACAAGCACACACACAATGGCGAAGAACCAGTGCCCAATACCAAGTAACAGCCAACCATGAAATATACAATTTTTACACAAGCCTCTCGCTCTCTTTTTATTTGACTAAATCACAATTTAAATATTGAAGAAGGAGATTAACTGGCAATTAACCTCACAAAATCAATGATTAAAATAATATATCTAGATTTATTGACTGAAGAGAATCTTTGAGAATAAAATGTTTTCCCACTCTGCCCAGCCCTATAGGTGCTAGCCACAAAATGTATCGCACAGAACTTCATTCAGTTTCATGATAAAGCAAAGCCATATAGTTTTGGAAAGAAACTGAAAAGTTCAAATAATTCCAACTTCAGAAGCTGAGATCATTATAAGAAAATGAAATTGCATAAACCCCAACAAAGTGTGAGGGACAAATGATGATTTAAGGTTGTGTGCACAGCTTGTGCACCCCTGGGGTTGTTCTATCAGTAATTGAGAGCTCCAATTACAAGCAACAACCCCCTAGGGCTACAATCATATTGAACAGAATGTGTCAAATATTAAATCTGGAATTGAATTGAATCTCCTTGAAATGCAAATTATTTGTTTACATTACATTCCAATATGGGATGCTTTAAACTGGACGAAAAGAAAATGCAGAGCACATAACTGATTTTGCACAACAAACGTGGTAGTCTTCATTGCATTACAATAAACACAATGCAGAAATATTTCCAAGATAAAAGTGAATCAATGGGCCATCACATTAACACAGATTGAGAGCTGTTGAGGAACTAGTTCAACTATTCGCAACTATTCGATGGTGTGTGTGTGTGTTAATGGATACTTCTAAGGCCATTGCTAACTTCTATCAGAAAAACTGATTTCGAATTGTACAACATTATGAACATGGGTTAGCGTGAATGAGCATTGTAAAATCTGGAAGTTATAAATCAGGGTTGAAATAGTTGTCAGTCCGTAAAACCCTAGACCTATCTCACCATTTTGGTATAAAATTACAGCTGTACCATGACTACATTTAATAATGTTGTTGTTGTAAAAATCTTAATTTATTTGGTTAACTGCAATTAAAACAACATGGAGAAATGCTATGATGTTTTAGTTATGCCACATTTAGACTAATCAGGGTCAAACAGTGAGGCCTATATGTCAGGTTAACTCTTGATAAATACCCATGTAATAATAGGTCATAAATTTAATACCACACAAGAATTTGATCTGGTCAATGTTGTACCATGTGTGATTATATCTTAAACCGTGTAGCAGTGCGTTTGAACCGTAGTAAAGCCAATAATCTATTGTTGAACCCCATTGTTTGTCAACCCAATTCAAGCAATTTATCCAAAAAAACTTTAACGCTAGCTGGGTTTAAGCAACCACTAAAATTCTGTGTAGGGGTAAAATTCAGAGACAAACTGTACCGAAGAGAGCACAAGAGGGAGGGCATGGTGCCCTTCATCTAACCTATCCTATCACCTCAAACTGTTCCAAAGTTAGGCAGGCACAGCTGCAAGCGCGTGAGCAAATCATGTACCATGATAAATAGCACCTGTGTGCTCGACCTCGAAGATATAAGTTGTCTGAAAGTTCTGACGTCGCGTCTTACCCTAACTCATTCTGTTATTTCTAGATACAGAAACTTGGTCCAAAGAAAGGTCATCAAAGATTAAGCGCACAAGAATCTTCCACCAGAAAAGGTCGATGGTATCTATCCTTAATCTATCCTTGTGGTAAATTAGTCCGATAATTTAATATGAAAAATATGTAACTTTAGCGGCTAAAACTAGTGAAAATAGTGTAAATTCGCAGCAGCCATTGCTCGCTGAAGCAGTGCCTCGTACTCTGTATGACCTTGATCTGGAAAAGTTTGAAAGCCAGTTTCCTCACCATACTGACAATAATTTGATAACGTTTAGCTAGCCCCTATTTCTTTTTGGACCATATTCTGTCAAATTTAAGGAAATTAGAACTCTACAAAATCTTTAACTTTGGAAAACAAAATATTGTTTAAAAATACACAGGATACGATTATGCATAACCCAAGAGTCTCAAGACATGCACTTCAAAAACAATATTTTAGTATGCTTTAGGTTGACAGCGGAGATATGTTGGGGTTTTCAAGTGGTCACATTCCAGCCCAGCTGTAACAGCATTATTTGCGAATTTAAATGTAGTCTTTTCGAGACATGGAAAAAGCTATATTACCGCTAACGTTAGCTAGCGCTAACAAAAGTGTCTAGATACGACAGATTAACTGGTTAACTTCCTAGCAATTTAAATTACATTACCGAACTTGTTGCGTAGATTCTAAATGCTGGAATATCTGCTTGCGTACATCATGAGGCGATGACAAAGAGCACCAATATTTGTTTACATAACGCTAACATTAATAGTATGCTCTTGTCGAGTCTTCAAACCGTTTTTGAGCATCAATTGCCAGCTAACGCTAGTAGGATATAGACCGGCAAAACAGTCAAACAAAAGGACTGTAGTCGGAGCTCGGGTGAAGACGTTAAGAGGAAGGTAACGAATACGATAGCTCGCTTGCCAACTGGACATTGCAAAATTTCCCTGAAGTTGGTGCCATATTCGTGAACAATTATGTATTTTGGCCAACATTGCCTAACAGATCCCTTGCGGTACAACGAAATGTTCACCCAAACTTACAATTCCTCTGTTGAAAACTCTGGCAGGCGGTAGCTGGCGCGAGCACTGCAGGGTTTTTGGAAAAAGAAGCTGCGGACCTTGAGAGAGAGCTGATAACTTTTAAGTATCCAGCCATTTCTTGCCAAGTTAACTGCTGCTGATGTCTAACAAAATTCTAAGCAGAGAAGGACCGACACGATCTGCAGTTCTATGAAATATAGTGGCACCTCCTCCCCGGCTCTTTGGGCTCTGCACTACGTCAGAGTCAACGCGAAAGAGAGGAGGGACATGCATGCTCTGGGCTTCTGGCCCCAGTCAGTCAAATGTCTTCTCTTTCTCCAATGAGCTTCGACCAAGACAGAGGTCAGGTCAGGGAACTTTCAGTTTCACAAAGTCAGACATTAATGTTTTGAATATGTGAAACTACACAAATAAAAGATTATCAGGTTAAGCATAGGCTACTTAATTGATGACAGAGCCAATTTCTCAGGGCTGTTTTGAAATGATCTCATTTCTATAATGATTTGCATAATGATTGTTTATTGATTGCCATATTAATAATTAGTTACATAATCAGATTACTATTCAAAGAATACTAGAGTCACCATTTCGGGTCTGTTTGTAGGGGATGAAATGCAAGACTGTCTCACTTAATTCCTTCACCATCACTATCTTCTGTTAATACTGTGCCAGGGACATGTTTCCAGAGCTGTAAGTATTCTGTGAAAGTCCTTGGACAGGACTCATCTTGGACCCTCCAAATGCCAACCTTTACCTATTAACAAAACAAGTAATATTTCCATTGCTTGTGTTATGATTAATTCTGAAAATTCTTACAACCATACTAAAAAACTGAAGACTACATTTTCTTCCACAGTTGCTTATTGAGACTAATTGCTTGCTGTTAAGCCTTCTGGAGGTGTCGTGGGCTCAAATTAACGAAACATCGGGGGAAGGGTGCCCACTTGAAAACCACAATGACATATCTGCTCTCAACCCAAGTCCATTATAAAATATTGTCATTTGAAGTGCTCATCTTTGAGTATGGCATAATGGATTTTGTAACATCCTGTCCTGTGTATATTGAAATGTTCATATCACTGACGAGTACTTATTCATGCATAGGTAATGGTGGAACAATCAAATGATATTCCAAATAGTTTCTGTTAAGGGCCTATTTGTTTGCTGGAGAGGTATGCAATGCTGTGAAAGGAATGGAAATTGTGTGATCTTGTGATTCACATGCTAGAATTGAGCAGCATAGGGCCCCTCAGCAATACCTACTGTGAGCAGGTCACCTTTTAAGTGTTTGTTAAAGTAAGTAAATTGCAGAATAAAAGGCATTGCAGGACACATCAAAGATTATTTGTTCGAACAATATTGTATTTGGTTCATGTTTCATGTATGTATTATTACGTCAACATTATTCCATAGTTACTAAGTATAACTTTTGCTGTGAAGTTGCATTTTCCATTTCACATTTTGTTTTGGGATTTGACTTTAGTACTGTGCATAGACCTACCCTATATGAACCAGCTAACAATGGCCATTATGTAACATTATGCCAATCCCCAGTGTTAGTGCCTTTTGAAGCATTGTAATGTTAACGTTTAACAGAGATGGTATGGAAAGCAGTGCTGAAGCATCACACGTCAGACTTTAAAGGACAATTTCACTAGGTTTTACCCTCAACCAATTTGATTTATTTTCTAGCAAAAACGAGGTGAACAACAGAAGTTGCATCAATAGTGTATTTATGGTGCAATGTTTAAACATCTCAATGCCTACAGTATATTTTATTTTTCAAATCATGCCAGAGAGGTTAGTGTCATTTTCTTTAACCTTCAAGTTGTATGTTTAGATGTCAAAATGCATTTAATTGTGTAAGTGGTTTGCATGTATACCAGGAAATAAAATAATTGCATTTATTTTGCTTACCAAGTCAACTACGATAGTGTGCAAAAGTATTAACACAAAGTTTTATTATCACAGACTACAGTGATGGTCAATACTTGGCCTTTATTTCATAAGTTATTTCATAAAATTTTTAATAACAAAATACTCTTTGCAGCAATTACAGCTTTACAGATGTTTGGAGTTTTAGCTGTCAGTGTTTCTTATAAAGATATTCAAGGGACATTTGTACAAACAACTTATTGCAGTCAAACCTATCCCACAAAGCTCAATAGGGTTGCAATCTGAAGATTGTGCTGGGCAGTCCTAGGATTTACACAGCAGCAGGTGTTTTAAGCAAAAATGTTGCTTATTTACACTGTTTTTACCATGGCCCTGTGTCTCTAGAAGTATAGACTTTACAAACATTGTCCTGCTGAATTCTGAAATGTGTACCAATCAAGCACTGACCACAGTGCATGACATCTCATTGTAGATTAGTGTGGTTACCTTTCTAATTAATTATTCCTTGCAGTCTGTGTATATCACCCATCTTACCAGCACCAATACAGCCCCATATACCATCAGGTCTTTATGCTCTTCTGTTTGAGCCCAAACATTGCTATTGCAATACTGTAGCTTGCAACAAATTGTATTGGCTTTATAAAGGGAATAGTAATAATGGGTTTTAGCTTTAAAACACTTGCAAAAATATCAAACATGATTAAGTAAGGATGTACTTCAAGTTTGCCATCAGGGCAAAGTAGTAATTGTTCGCAGAAATTTTGTCTTTGCAGTTGGTTAATAAATAATTACAAACCAGCAGTTTTAAGAACTAATAGTAATTTGCAACATAACTTGTATTCCAATCCGTTTTTAAAAAATATATTTATCACAAAAAATGTCTTTGTGATTCCAAACTTTTAAACGGTTTTGTACATTGTACATTTCACTATTGCAAGATGTCATTGAATTACAAGGTGGTAATGGTACTCAGGACGGAGTGTAGGAGCATGGCTGGCAAGTGTTACTATTTATGGCATTTTATAGATGGGACTAATTTCAATGGAAAATGTATTTCTATTTTAGTAACTGTAGGTCTTTGTGTAATACAGTCAGTGACAATTGCGACTGTGCTGTAGAGGCTGGAGAACGTTTCATATTCCTTTTTCTTATGTGGGTTACATGGACAAGATGGAAAAGTCTTTTGTGTTAAAATTGCTTTGTCACAGATTAAAAATCTCAGCATTTAATAGCAAATGGCATTCCACGTTGAATAATTTTAGGACTTCTTTAAATAAGGCTGGTTCTTGGCCGAAGTTTGATTTAACTTCCTTTAAAAATAAAATGTTATTTTGTATTACATGTGCTATTATTTCCACCTGCTGGACAGTGCCACAAGTTTATTTTGATTGTGTGGTGCCATCGGCAGGATGACTTAAGCAATTACATTGTCAGTGCATGCAAGAAAAATATTTCTGTCACCTGTTTAAGAGGTCTCCTTTACAGGCAATGCTATTTTATATTACATTCAGCCATATAGTAAATTATTGCTTAATCTGAAACATGGGCGATGATTAATAACGACCCAGTTCAAATGTTTTAGTTATATCTGAGAGCATTCATATTGCTTTTGATATGAGTGGTGTAATGGCTCTAAAACGGACAATTAGATTGTAAATATTGTTACAATTGATGCTCTCAGCAAAAAGGAGTTCACTACTAGAGGTGTCCTCTAGGTGGCGATACTACTTGTAAGTAGGCCTACAACATTAACTTTGTATGGGGTCATTATTGTAGCAAAACTATTTGCAAATGCGTGTGGAGACTTGTGTCTCTGTATCTCTATTCGTGTGGGTTGTAAGTGTATTTTAAAAATCCGTCTGTATTCAGATTTGCAAGGGTATTGAGAGTTGTATATGTATAGACAAATCTGTAAATGCGTGCATAGATCTGTAAATGTGTAGACAAATCTGTAAATACGTACTGGATAAAAGTCTAAGTATTTTGCTTGCAAGAGCTGAAAATACAGACAAGCATAAATTACAACTCAATCGGTCCTCTCAATTGGATGTGTTTTTACACGTGACTTTTGCGACACTTCTGCCGTTGCAGAAATCTGTATTTTCTAGATCTGTGCGTGTAGTGATTTGTCTCTGTGATAGAGATCCGTCCGTGTGGCGATTCGTGTGTCTGTCGATGTTCGTAGGTGTCTCAGTAGAAAAGTATGAAACTTAAACGATATGCTAACGGTCGATTGTTTTGCAATTTGTTTCAATATTTCTAGAGATGTTAACGTTTTAAGTTATTGCTCTCGAAGGCAGTATTAATTTAGCTAACCTAAGGTAACTTTATACTTGGGCTACTAATGAAAGTGTAAACCGTTTAATCTCCAACTATCCAACTTTCCTTGCTTTTAGCAAGTGAGCAAGAGAAATTTGATAGACAAACACTAAAGAAATTGTAGATGAGTTGTGAGGGGCACAACTGGCCATTTTATATTGGCATGGCGAAAGTTATATTTAATAAACACATTTTGGTTAACACAAAACCTCTTTTTCATCAGGAGTGCGTATGATTCTACTGTAAGCCTGAGGGACTATATGGTTATTTATATCAGAGTTAACAAAGATTATAGGGCCTAACCTAGCACTGCACGGTCTACAGTAAAACCAATAGTGTCTATAGTAACTAGACTGCAGCAGCTTTTGATAATGCATAAGTAGCCTATAGTGCAAATA
>JAVQIZ010232944.1:0-22765 GCA_036023535.2 Galaxias brevipinnis | reverse complement strand
TACACACTCCTTAGTGGGGATGGATATCATAGTACACACTCCTTAGTGGGGATGGATATCAAAGTACACACCCCGGAGAGAGGACGGATAAAAAAGTGAGCCAGGGGAGCTGTTATCTTATGCGGTGTGACAGCACCGTGCTGCCCCTGTCCTTCTGATTACTTCCTTCTTTATATCGTTCCTTACTCCCTCTCTCCTTAGTAACCCCCCCCCAAACCTTTCCTTCCATACCACATGTCACCTCCCCGTCAGCTGGTTTCTCGGGTGGAGAGACAACACCAGTCAGGGGAATTGGAGGGGAAAGCAAAGCCAGAGGGAGGGAAAAAGACAGACAAAAAGAAGAACAATGAAAAAGTACAAAGATAGAGACAGTATTGTGGTGGGTAACCTTAGAGTCTGTGGAGCAATATCTATTGTTCCTCTTTGGCATGTTCTAACCAGCCTGTTGTGATGTGCATTTGTGCATACATGATATGTTTGTTTGTCAGCGGCCATTAGTTAATTGGTTTGACAGCCGCACACGCCCAGGACAGCTAATGACCCATGAGACGAGCCCAGTTCTAGAGACTCGGTCCATTGGCAGAGCACACGGTCGGGTTTCGATCCACCAGTGACAGAAGAGTCACCTGGTGGCAGGCTTAGATGGCTGTCTCTTTTTTATTGGGTTTATCGATCCGGTTGTCTGTGTGTGTGTGTGTGTGTGTGTGTGTGTTTGTGTTTGGATGGGAGAAGGTTTGACAGTGCAGCTACTATAGTAGACCTACTGCACAGTCTAATTCTGGGCTCTGCAACTCATCACCATCCTCATCATGTTCTTCACCTTTCTTAGATACATTTCATTATAATTCATTCATAATAATCACTATCCACCCCATCTATTGTTCAAATCATTTCAGTATTGTCATCATGTACTACATTGCATTCTTTACCCATACGGTCACCACCAATTTCATTTTAATTTTCATCTTCATCATTATCTTCATCGTCATCATCATGAACACGATCAGTATCCCATCGTCATTGCTATGGTATGTTACATTGTTAACACCACCAAGATGACTGTCTCTCACATCTCCATATAATTGTTCTGTCTCACAAATGAGCTGACTCACAACCTTACAAAACTCCATTAATACGCTCACTCGCTCTCTCTCTTTGCTGTACATTCCAAACCAACAATACAAAGTAGACATAAAAAAACATGAAGCAATAAAAAATCGTCTTTTTTTCAAACATCCACTTGTTATTTCCAAAACATCTGCTTTAAATTTTTTTCCTCATGTAACACATGGAAATCAGAGAAGAAAAAAAAAAGTATGTTGATAGCATCATTGTTCCTTCCACCTCCATCAACACCATAATCCCTAGACGGATTGGTGGATAATGGCAGAAGATGAAAATGCTTCTCATCTCAATTCATTTTTGTTCTCTCTGGCATGTGTTGGAAAGGCAAAACACACGTCTGAACCACGATCTCAATACACAGATATTGTGTGAAAGAAAGAATGAGAACTCAATGATTTTGCACTTGCAGCAACCCTCCCTCCCAACAAGATATTGTTACAGCGTATTTTTAATAACTAGACATTCAGCAGGAATACACCCTGCTGCATTTGATATTGCAGTATAATACATTTATGTTATGGACAATTATGGATTAGGACTGTAATATTGTATCAGCAGTTTCTTTAAAATGTTGTTTTGTGTTCTCAGACTTTGTGTGCAAAACAAAGTCCCCTCAAAAAAAGGATAATGTATTCATCTTCCAAGTTTCCTGCACGTACAGCACCAGTTCTACCCAGCACAATAGCTGCAGATGTAACAATGTGAATATGTGTAACCACTGCAATTTACCTTTCCCGATATACGACCAACATAAAAGAAACACCTCTAGCCACAAAGACCCTATCTAGAGCCACGATGCAGAGCTGTTATGTAGCTGATGATGATGATGAAGAATGACATTTCCCTGATGCTCCCTGTACTCTCGTCAGAACACCGAGGCATCACTGACTAGAACTCAGTCATTCCAGAGGGGCTAGAACGGCGTCTCTCTCTCTCTCTCTCTCTCTCTCTCTCTCTCTCTCTGTACCGTATCTCTGCTGCTGGAGATTGACTCAGATAAAGGATGCGTGGTGTTTCGATGCACCAATACTGCCAAGTGCTCAACAAGCACATCGTTTACAACAACACTTGCACAGGGTGGTATAACTCTATGCACACATCAATAAACAAATCAAGATTACTCCATAAAGACTGTCCTAAATTCCGCAGTATCTGATAAGGAGAGTTCTTACCTCTGTGAGTGTAGTATCTGACTGTGCCTGTGTGTGTTGCTGGGAGGGAGAGATGAAAGTTCTGACACACCGCACAGCTCAGCTCTGGAAAAGCTCCCCTCTGTCTCTCTCTCTCGCTCTCTCTTGCTCCCTCCTTGTCTTTATCTCTCTCTATCTTACCCCCTTTCTCTCTCTCTCTCTCTCTCTCTCTCTCTCTCTCTCTCTCTCTCAATTCCTATCGGTGCTCTTCTATCTCCATTGGCTGACTTTTTTTGGCTGCTTACACGTCTCTCTCTTCCTCCTCCCTCTCTATGTTTTCTGTGTATGCTCAACCTGCTGCTGTCTCTACCCAAGCCACACACGTACACACGCACACACACGCTCACACACACACACACACGCACACGCATACGCACACACACACAAACACACACACACACGCACACGCACACAGGGTGGATACTAGAGAGTACATATCTGATTAAAGGTGTTTTATATGAACATTCCTCTGCAGTAGAAGGAGAGGGGGGAAGGGTTGTTAATGGTCAGAGGTCTTGGTTTGATCCTCCATTTGAAATCTAAATATTACTTTCTGGGTTTTTTTATCTGAGTTTGTTGTGTATGCATGACATTTACTAGGACTCTGTGTGTGTCTTTGGATTTTTTCATCAAATCAAATATCATTGTATGATGAACACCAGGCACTTGTGGTTATTCAATATTGTTTTTGGTGTATGCATCTGTGAGCGTTTATGCACAGAAGAGGGGAGGAGGGAGGCTGTCATGGCATAATAACTAGAGGGCTTTATTATGTGGCAACAATGGTGCCAATTTCCCCCTCATCCAGATTGTTGATGTCACTATCACGCTCTCAGAGGGAAAGAGGAAGAGACTGGAGGAGGGACAGAGTGGAAAAAAAGAGGCAATGTAATTCTCTCAAATTGAAATTCATCCTTCCGCTCTGTCTCTATAATCTTATTTCAATTTGATTTTTTTTCCTCTTGTGCATATTTAAATGAGCACTTGACAAAATCCCTGCTGTGCTTTTCTTTCCCAGTGTCTGACTCTCTGTCTGAAGCGGATTGAAGTCTTTAAAAATGGACATGCTTTATTGAAACTTACTGAATGTTTTACAGCTTTCTTTTGTTTGACCAAATATCTTTGTTGGTACTGGAGTTTTTATTTTACATTTTTTCTCTCTTCTTTTGTTTAACAATCCTGGTTGGTTTCCGACTGAATGCAGAAACAAGATAAAACCAAATTGGGTTTGATGTCAGTTTCAGGGTTGTTTGCACTGGCTATATTCCAATCAGAGATTCTGTTTCTATGCGGCAGTCTCTGGCAGAAGTCTCCTCCAGTAGGTGCTGTTCATTCCGCACCATGTGGACCGACCTTCTGGAGATAATGACCCATCCTTGACTCGGCCTTCGGCTTCTCTATGAGGAAATGAGCAGCGACGACACCGCATGCGCCCCTGCATCTATCTTCTTTTATCATTCCAGTTCCAGCACTCTCTTTCTTTTCACAAGGAGACGACCAGCTGAACTGTAGTCTATGTAAATATCTCGAGTTAGGACACAAGCAAAATCGTTTGCCAGAATTGCCCAAAGGGTCTTGCGTGTCTAACATGCCCGGTGGTTTTATGGATTGATTGACTTACTGAATGAAAACCAGTCCACTCATGAAATCATCATTTGTGCCATCCCTACAATTCCTTTGGCATTCGGCAAACCCATAGTTGAGTAGTGCACCACAGTATGCAGGGAGGAATGAAAAGGATGAGCAGGAGGAGTAGAGGTAGGGGAGGACAAGAGGATGGCTGTGAGGGAGGGGTTCTAAAGGCCCATGGGGACAGGATGTGGGCACGGAAAGGTAGGACACAATGAGATGAGGAAGGAGGATGTGAGGATAATGAAGATGAATGGGAAGAAGCTGAAAATGAGGGATAGTTTGTGTTGTGGCGGATACTGAAGTATATGTGGGAGGAAAGAGTAGGTCACAGCACAATTGGTATAGGATGGCTGATGGTGAGCGTGTGTGCATATGTGTGTGTTTGTTGTTTGTGTGTGTGTGTGTGTGTGTATGTATACATATTTATCAAGCTGTGTGGTGAATAGCAACCATTCTAGATGATATAATATTCCCTCTTCTACTAAAGTTCTCTCAATCTCCCTCGAGTTAATAATTGATTTGAGCTTTCGACCGCGACACCACACCACGGTGGGATTGTATATTGCGAGGCGACTGAGAATTCCAGACCTGAAACCATTTTAAAGATATTAAATACATTCGAGATCACCCTGGTCTTATTACCATTGCACGGGGTGTCTTGCAGTATCTCATTCTTATTCAATCTTTAAAATATCCAATCCAAATTTCGATCATACTACCTGTGATACTTAATTGCGATGGAGCTGTTTTTGAAGATCAGCTGGATGGATCACCTGTAGGTTTGCTGAGGTTTTTTGAAAACAAAGACCACTCTTTTTGTAGATAACATTATAATATGAAACCTGGATGTTTGAGAAGTGATATGCTGCATAGACATATCTTTTGCTGTGATATGTGTGAGTACAATTCAAATGTGTGGGTCTGCGTTTACTTGCTTTTGGAAAATAAAGAATGTATGCGAGTCAGAGATTGAGTGAAAGAAAGAGGGCGACAAAGAAGAAGAGACGTTTTGGTGCCCTAGTTTTGTCATTAGTTTTTATGCTGCTAACTAAATATAGCAACACAGTAAGCATAGGCTTAGAGAAGAGAACACAACCAAGGCTAGGGTTGATGTCAACATTCGTATTCAAAATTACCTTCTCGGAAATGAATGAAAGCATGTAATCCAAACAAGAGCATTACTCACAGTATATTTGCAAATGTTTTAATCATTACGTCTGCAAACTCAAACGCATTTGCTTACATTCTACTCTTTTAAACAGTATACATAATTATATTTCTAATCCTTTATGTATTATGTCTGCATAGTTTTAATATAGATATATGTTACGTCTGTTACTTTATAATAATGACAAGGATGGTGAACAAAGTTCTATGTAAAAGGATAAGAAAAAAGACACATTTTTTAATTCTCTTTTTATTGTTGATAGTAACTTTTTGCAAGTATTCAAAGTAGGCCACAAAACTCACTAAATAAGATATTGTATTGCCCCTCTCAGACAGTCTCACTCCAAACCTTACCCTAGATACTGTGTCCAATCCTGTTTCTACACCTGGCAGGCAAATGAGGACAAATCGTGTGTAAATGGGCCCCAATTGACAGTCTGTATTGTCAGAAAGAGGTTTCAGTGTATAGCATTACACTTGCAATACTGTTACACCCTGATTTGGCTACAGTCTCAACCGAAAATGTTTTCAAAGACTTTGCCCCACTATTTGGTTAATATTATCAGAGATTAAACAGCTTCTATTTCATTCCAACAATTTAAAAGCAATAAAGAATAGCAGCATTCCGTGTGTCCTTATTTGTCATGTAATCTAGTGTCGCTGCCTAAAAGTGTGCTGTCCCCTTTATTTGACCATGGATGTCAATATCTGTCTGATTGTAGGTTGTAAGAACTTACTGAATCAGTAATTGAACTCGCTATACTTCTAAGCAATTTAAAAAATGTGTAAACACCCACCCACATCCGTGCGCATACTCACACTTCTCCACATTAAATTTATTCTCAGATTTATTAACACTCCTTCTTCTGGCACAACCCTATCATGTTGGCCCCCCTCCCCAAAGCCAGCGCAAAACTAATTAAACGAGCCATCACCAAAACACTTTCTCTATCTCTTTCCTCAATTTCCTCAATACCTGCGATAATCTTTGTGACCTGCCAGACTGGGGATATTGTCGTAGGGGATGGGGAGACACTTACAAGGCTGTGGAATGAGACTCACTAGCATATAGAACTGATGGCTTATAACATGGTGAAGGATGAAGACGAGCAGGCACCGGAGAGAAATGTGCCAGGAAAATGTATAATCTATTGTTGATGTTCTTAATCATTTTAAACCTATGGCCCCAAAGACAAATAAATACAAAGCTTTGCAACTTTAACTTAAAGCTAATACACAGAAACACCTGGTTTACTCAAGGGATTTATTTGCCCATGTTTTAACTCTAATTGTCCATGTTTTAAATCAGGTTGAAGTTGATTTAAGTTGAAATCCAAGCAGATGTTGATCTGTGAAATTGTGTCAAATCACATCAGGTAACACATTGCACATGGATTTCACTTTAAATTTGTTGCATAAAAAACAATAACATTATCATTACTATCAAGTGATAAAAAAGATGTATTGTAGCATAGGGATTTAAATTAAGTGTTGGCTCATCACAACCTAACTTGGTTGCACCAATAATTAATAGTAGATAAAAAAAGGCTTCCTTAGCTGTTACTCAGTTGGCACTTAACATGCTAGAAATGTAAGCATAGGATGCAACACCTGCTGGTGTGGCTTCAGTGCAAGCAAAGAGGATTTCACACACCGGCCAACTATCTATCTATCCGTAACACACCTCCTTCATCCTCGGCCTATTCAAATCGCAAAATTGATTTCACAGACGACATTTCTGTGCAATCAAATGCATGTAGCAAAGTTTTTTTTCGAGTGAGCGGAGACCAGATGCCTGACACAGAGCACAAAGTATTTTCTCAAGGTCATCGGAGTGTACACTGCTTGCCTAACAACCGGCTCCTTGGGGGGTTTGTGATACAGTCTACAGGCTGCTTGCTAAAGGAAAAACATGTTGCAGAGTAGCTGGGTGCTCACATTGTACAGATGGTATAAAACTGCACTTACAAGATGTGCATGTAGCACGCTTCAAAAAATGTACAGTGTCTGTCTGGTAATTTGTTGCTGTGTCGCCTAACACTAAGATTTTGCTGTGTACCTTGCTGACATAGTGGTGAGTTCTGGTACATTGGATAGATGTGAGCTGACAAGACTAGCCATATGGAAAGAGATGAAATACCCCCGGAGTGACTGGACCCCAGGACAACAGGTCATAGTTTACCTATAACATAAACTGCTGCACAGTGCATAAAATAAATCTTGTTTCTTCTGAATCCACAAGATAACATTCATAGCCAACACACGCTAAATTAAACACTTCTTTATATTGTCCTAAGCTCTATCTGTATCCCACCAGTCCATTGCTACTATTATTGAGTGAGTGCACCCCTCATTCTCTTACATCAGTACCACGGGTACTTGTCCCTTGTTAAGGACAATTTGGCTGCCTTCCAGATTCAGTCATTTAATGAGCAGATGAATAATGCACTGTACAATGGAAACAATTTGCATCCCAACAATCCGATCACACAGAGTGAAAACACTCATCCACATCTCCTCACGCGTTGACACACACAAACAATTACCGGACAAAAAGATAGCACACTGTGAATACAGATGAACAGCACACAGATGTTATGCATAGATGAGAAGCCTTTGATGACAGACGAGACAACTCGCATATCAAAGATCCAACTGTTTACATTTGTATGTAGCAATGGTTAGAGCAATCACACAACCATTTTCCCCCCACATATTAATGCAAAAGCCCAAGCAGCAGAAGGATCAGTAGGACGAATCAGAATAGTGAATTGCTATTGACAAGCAATCCAAATTTGACAGGCAATCAAAATTTTATTGAAGCACGCTAATGTTAGAGAGGCCACCGGCCTGCCATTCAGAATACGACAATTGACAGACACAGTAAGGATCAGCTGAGTGGGTTGTCCCTTAATATATTATCAGATGTTCTCTCATGTTGTTAGGTCTCTACTGTCAACATGGTGTCTGATCGACAGGACACATTATGTTGATTCACTTCAGTCATGTTCATATCACAGCAAAGCAACTCATTACTTGCAATTAGAATGTGGTTGTAAAGCAACCATTTAACTAATTTGAGTTTAATAGTTTCTATAAATGCTATACATTAGCTGTTACCCACAGCCAGTGGATGTGTTGGCTGGGCTACTGCAAGTGGCCGAGTAATATTTTCTTGGCCTTATTCCCTACCATGAAATCGATTAATTTGACCATGATGTGCATTTCATTATTATATTAAGAGTACTAAGTCAGACCGATTGATTAACTAGCTTCAGAGTAATTTTTAGATAAGTGTGCGGCTACAATGTGGGACAACCCACCATGAAATGGAGTGGAAATCTTCACAGGCTCTGCTGACTCAGGGGTCAAAGCTTAACAGTTAGGCAGGCATCTCTGTAGGATGGCTGGGCGGGGGAGATGACCCTCTGTGACTAAACCAGTTTCCTCCAGGCTGTTCCACCTGGCTGCATCACTGCTCCCTTTTTTTTCTGGCGACAGCATGACAGAAACAGATTTGTTTATCCTTATCCGGTTTTAAGAGGATAACACAAACAAAAGATAGGACTATTAAAGTTAATAGAGGGTGCAACAGAAGAAGGGAATGGGGGTGGGTGGGGGATACATTCCTGCTAAAGGGAGATCAGATCATGCAGCTGTTGAATGTTTGTGTGTGTGTGTGTGTGAGAGAGAGAGAGAGAGAGAGAAAGAGAACGGGAGACATACAGAGAGCGAGAGTGAGTAAAAAAGCAGTAAAATATAACCAAAAAATATCATAGTGGCAATACATGTAATATTTCTGCATAATCCCAAGGCTACAGGCGGATCTCCAGTCCTCTGGGTCCAATTATATTGTCTCTGAGCTGTGAGTAGACAGGCTCAGCTACACATTCAGCCCCTCTCATCATCCTAGTACCAGCATGAAACACACACGCACACACACACACACACACACACACACACACACACACACACACATCTACAAACACACACCCACCCCGCACACGAGATAAAATAGTAACAGCAATATTTCCTATCCATTACTCCTATTTCTTATTTATGTCCTTTTAAAAATTTTTGTACTTACAAAATGTTCCTTTTTTACAATGCTCTTTATTTCCATCACTGTAATGACAGATGAGTGGAGTGATTGAAAGCACATTTCGTTCTGAAACAAATCCCTCTCCCATCTTTCATAGTTTTCCCCATCTCCCCTCTCGCCCTTGTTCCCTTTATTTGTCACCTTCCTCTTGTTCTCCTCAGTCCCCTAACATCTTTACCATTCCGTCTTTTCCATCTCATATTTCAGTTCTGTGCCACCATTCTTCCAGTCTATACCACTACTCCTCCCATCCTCCTCCTATGGATTTGTGGTAATATGTCATCTGCTCTGCCCGGCAGCCTAAGACAACGTGGCCCTAGAGGTAGAGCTATCTATCCTTAACACTCCTCTCCTCTATTCCGGTGTTCCTTTATGGGTTACACCTCTCAGCAATACATCTGTCCCTCAATCCCTCCGTCCCTCCTCCCTCCATCCATCCCTCCATCCATCCATTCAACATGAACACTCAGCTCCCCGATGGCTTCATCCCCATTTACACCCCAGGAGAGAGAAACACCTCACAGAGTTGAGAGGGAGAGTGTCAGACAGATGAAAAGAGGGCGAGCTTATAAAAAAATGATACAACAGATACACCTATTTTTGAAAGCTTATTCCAAGCCTGATCTGTGTCATTGCTATATCAAAATTGTAAACGAAAATCATTGGAGTACATAACATAAGTACTAAATCAGACTATCGTTAAATTTATCTGCCAAGTAAACGACAGTTAAATATTCATCCTCTGAAGGCCTGCTGTGGAGATCTTGGACTGGACCATTAGTGCAGTGACTATATCGAACTACCTTCTATACTGGTCCGGGGGGAACCAACACAAATGGCCAGCAGAGATGACTGGAGAGGTGTCATATCTAGACAGTGTATGTGTGTGTGTTTGCTATTTTTCTGTTTCTCTCTCATCCTCCTACGACGCATTCTCCCCTCTACTCTGGTAACGTGCTGTTGCTAAGATACCAGCCGCTCTTCCACACTCCCACACTCTCAAAAAAGACAGCATGCATGTACGGATAATATATATTATGTGTACGGTATTGTGTGTGCGTATGTATGGAAAGATATATTTTGAATAACATATATGTGTAAACGTCTATATATGTAAGTGGTTGTGTGTGCATGTGTGTGTGTGTGTGTGTGTGTGTGTGTGTGTGTGTGTTTTCCAGCAGATTTTGTCCTTGTGTGATAGACCATCTTTCCAGGGACAGAGGGGGTGAATCATATTATGACCACCTTCATCTTCAGCGGAAAAAAATATATATATATGTTTCACCGATTTTTCTCACTACTGCCCTTTTCTTAGCTACTGTGTGCCTGCTTTTTTATTGCCTACTATGCCAAATATCACATAGACACAAAAGCAAAGAATGCACAAATGAGGGCAAGATAAATATGTTTCCTTGAATAACTTGAAATCACAGCCGGATATTTAACATTTCTGCATCTTTAAAAATACGGAATGGTGAGACAGAGCAAAATAAAAATCCCCTGGTGTGCAGCATATGGTTACCCTGTAGAAATCCAATATCTCCACACACAGCAAAGAATTTTCTTTACTACCTCTAAATAATTCATACCAGTGTGTGTTTGAACCACTGACTCCCCCTGACTGTGAGTGGAGGTCAATGAAGCACAGCCAGAGTAAATGCTTAGCACGGGAGCAAGCATCGCACACGGCCAGCATCGATAAATAAATAAATACAAGTCTGATACAATCAACTCATGAGTCCATATCTCTACCAGTGATGTAGACTGACATTGGAGATATTATTATACTGTGTTTGTCAATAATACATTTTAAAGATAATTTTTGTTGACTTACTCCATATCTCACAATGTCCCCAATCACTATGTCACACCCATGTATAAGCAACTGCAGAAAGGTTGATCGCTCAATTTTGCTTATTACATTATTATTACATACTGTTTCAATGAAACCATTATTGGACGCTGTTTAGCTACGAAAGGGCTGGGTTGGGTAATAGATCAGATTTCTTCAGTAGTGATGAGTCACTCAATATAAACAATCAACACAGGCAGCAGGAAAAGATGAGGGAGAGAGACAAAGTAACGAGTTGGCGGGGCAGACTGAAAGAAGGAGAGAGACAGTGTGTGGAGCGCAAAACTGAATTGAGAGAAGTAGTTCTGCAGTCAGTTGATGTGGGACTCAGTCAGCAGGAATTCCTTGGGTTGAAAGTAATCTGGGACATTGAGATGAGTATTTCTGAACTGACTTACTTATCTGTTTATTAAGCAGTGTGTTTCTAGGGCTTAGCTGTGTTGATGTAGCAAGGAACAACCTTATTTAGTCAATTGTGTTTAGTATCAGACACTCTCGAAACAGCGTGCTAAAAATGTTTTATCGGTAGGCTCCAAAAAATAGCAGACAGCTCCCCTTCCTCTTTTCTGCTGCCACTGTTTCACCTGTGACTCTGCCACCTTTTGACAAAGCCTATTACCAAGTGTCTATCACATGACAGCAGAGTAGGGACCAAGTATAGTTCCCGTGGCATTTAAAAAATATTGGATGAGGCACTGAATAAATACGCACAGGAGTCATGGCTTAAAGAGACCATATGTTCAAAGGTGAACTCCTTAAAATTGTGTAACTAGGCTCAAAAGGGATCAGGTGAAACGCATCACATAAGGACACATAACCATCTATTTACATAGTGTTTAAATGCTCACTCACAATTTTTTTTTCTGTGCCAAATAAAACTCACATTTCCATCCTTCTCTTCACAGCTAAAATGACCCACTAACATGTATCTATTACACCTGGGAACACAGATGAAGGTATTAATTGGAGGAAAAGGTCTCTTCAAGCATGTAAACCTACTTTAGACCTACTGAGGCAAAGAGCTTAAGAAAGGAATGAGAATGGGAACATTGACTAAGGCAGTGTGCTGCCACCCAGTGACAACAAATAGACATTCAGTGTAAATGTACTTTTATTAAAGACTTCAAAACCAAGCTGTGCCCAAATGCACATCTCACCAGCACAATTGCATAATTTACAAATACAAACGTAATTAACGTAATCAATTTTTGGTAAGTGCAAACATCTGTTCTTCTTCAGCAGCCAGGCTTTGTTGAGAGTGGGAGCTTCCCTCTAGTCTAGAATATTATTTTGCCTGAGAAAGAACTGTATATAAGTAACATTGTGAGGTTTCATATATATTTCATTTAGCAGAAGCAATATTTGAGAGTTTCTAAAAGAACATATATAAATATATATATGTATATATATAATAATAATAATATATATATATTATATATATATTATTAAGCCTTGTAATGGATGTCCAACCTACATTGCTGGTTGTTGTTTCTATCGATGGCCAAAAAAAAAGAAAAAAGTATTAACGTGTAAGCATATCAGTGTAAATTAGTTGGATTGAATAAATTACATTATTATTATTATTGAATCGTATTCTGCTTTTACAAGACTTACAAATTATACAAGGCTTTTAAAGTAGGCTCTTTAAAGAAACTTACGGCACTGGTAGAAGTGGTTGACCTTCTTAATGTCTAGGGGACTCAGCATTTTGGTTTCGCCGATCACTGTTTTAGGATTGGGAACGGGAACTATCGTCTCCAGCACACCGGGTTGTTTGGAGAAGTCATACCTGGAACAGATGAAATCAGATATAAGACCATTTATAAAAACGCTGTTTTATAGTATAGAGTATAAGTCAATATCAAACAGCAAATACGATATAATCATATGTTCTTCATTCTGTTTTTATATACAGTAAACAGGCCAAAACGTCTAAACATGACAATCCCACTGACCTGCCATATTGCAGAAGGGAGTTATAGTCGTATGCAGTAATCAGGTTGTTGGACTCCACCTTGTCAAAGTTATGTTTTTTATCTGCAGTAATAGAAACCAGGTTAGGCTATAGACCACACGCAGGCAGCTCAAAAAGCATGCTTTATCCCCCAAAAAAATCCTTTTGTAAAGAGGCAAAGGCTTGGACCACAAAGGGGCATGGAGGAGAATGCCCTCTGACCTGGGAGGATGTTGTCCATGTTGATGGAGACGTAGTTGTCTCTGTCTTGGCGGACCTGCTCGTGATGAAAGCCCAGGGCGTGGAGAATTTCATGCAGCATAATGCGTTGAGACATGCAGCCATTTGGTAGAGAAACCTCTTGCATCCCACCCTGAAAGCCAAGGTATGACCAGCATCTAGAGAAACACATTGACAAACATGCACACGTCAAAATACGCTTTAGTCACGAAAAAGAAAAAAATAAGATAAGTGTGCCTGTTGTTACCCCGTAGGTTCACGTCGCTTACTCCAGCTCTCGCTTACCCATCGCCAGGGAAGATGTAGATGTAGCTGGTCTCTGTGGTCCTCCAGAAAAAACGAATGCAGGTCGCCCTATGGAAGGACAGAAGCCCTAACACGATCTCATCCATCTCTTCAGCAGCTGTACAGACAGACGAGGGTCTGGGTTACAAGATGAAGCCCCTAAAAGAGTATTCACATATATTTGTATTTATTCTGCTTATATATAGCTTAGGGCCAGGTGCTACATACGCACTGTACTCAGAGGAAATGTTGACAGGTATGTTGACGAACATGCTGGAACTATTGGGCCACCTGCAGCCTTTATTAGAGCAGGGTGCAGCATTTCTATTTTTCACTTTAATGGCAATGTCACGATACGTGAGGACAGGGTCTCTTACAGCCCTCTCTGTAGATGAAGAAAACATATAGAAATATTAACCACCATTAGTCCCATGTTTTCAACCTCAGTGTCAGTTCAATTACAGGTGTTAATTAAGGTACAATATTGCTGACAAACTCGGTCAAGAAACCAATAAAATGTTCATTAATGTACATGCAGCAGGGTCACGTTCAGTTATGAAACAGTCCCGTCAATACTTAATACACCACACACAACGCATTTGTGAATATCAGTAGAGATATAACAATTTGCAATTATAAACTATAATTATACTATAACATTTGTTTTGTTTATCAAGACATTAAACAAAATGTATATTTTTTAATATCCATGGAATCTCAGATATTCTTTCCTACATGGTCCCTTTTGTATTCTTCATTTGTTGACATCTGATGAGAAATGGGGGGTTTGTGTATTGCACCCTGATTTGCAATAACTGTTTAGAGGTCCTCCGACTCATTTATCTTGAAACAAAGATCATTTTGTACTGTACATGATGATCATACATTGAGGGTTCTCAAAATTTACCTGTCTTCAAAACTAAAAAGGCTGCATTATTACACACACATTCATAGCTTATGAATTGATGGTAAGCAGTGTATTGGTGTAAGCAGCTGACTCACCCATGCGAACTACATACTCTCTACCGGCTGGTTTGTTGCTTGCACTCTGACACACACACACACACACACACAAATAATTTACGTTAAAATACAACCTAAAATTCAGGAGCAAACACTTGATCATTCTAAGCCATGTCCATGGACACAGCAATGCAAATGGACTGGTTAGTGTAATGGACCTACGCTGAACTGGCAGGAGGGTCAATCTTACCAGAGGAAGGGAGCAGACTGTCCCAAAGCCTAGTACGAGGCTGAAGAAGACAAGGACTGAAGCCATGATGACAGACCTCTGTTCACAGCTATTGTGGCTTTTTCTAAAACAACAACTAAGCTTTAAGTGAATGACTCAGAATGACCGTGTAAACAGAACAAATCAGCCCTTTGCTGAGTGTGCAATGATTATCATCTGAACTGAAGATCACATTCGATACATATTGTACTCTAATTGATTTATCCTCAGGATACAAACATTCATAGTGTACAAATAATTGAAGTAAGAGATACAAATAAAGATCGATTTCCTATTTAAAAACATCACAACATATACCAACTTCTTTCAAAATCTGAATAAAAGTGTAGTGTCATTCCACCTGTATCTGCTACAGTTAACATTGCCTAATGCAGGATGGCAAAAGCAAAGAACTCACCTGTAGTATCTAGATCTGGATGTAATGCTCAAGTACTCACTCGTACCTCTGGCTTGAATAATGCTGGTAGAGGGAATGTTACTCATATTTATAAAGCGTAACAATGAACTCACTCTTTTGATGTTTGGTTCATGGATCAAATGCTGACAGATATTAATGATGTGGTGGCACTGATATATTTTTTACCAGAAGGAACTACATTGTGAGTAAACACAGATGTGAATAACCAGTGTTGTTTGCTGAGGTAAGACTGAAGTGGGGCGACAAGAGGCCAAGGCAGAAAGCTGTAGATCAATATGCTGCCTTATTACGTAACTGTTATTGTATGTGCATTGATGAGGGTTCCCACTCCTCCAAAGATATCCTTTTCCAGGCCAGCAATTCCTCTCCAACAGTCATATAATTTACAGGTAATGTTTTAATTGCTTAGTATTCATTCCTCCCTTTTTAATGAGGCAGGGTTCATGATGAAGTAACTCAGCACTGATGTCTTTTTTTTACTTGCACAGCTTTCAACAAACACCAACATGTTCTGTGTTACACTTGAATTGTGTCAGCAACAATACTCACCTACATTTACAAAGGTGATCTGAGAACAGGGCTGAAGTGCAATTAAAATGTTTCAGGAGATCATACATTATTTCGTAATTTTAATCAATTTTCAGGTGTCTCCAGGACTGGACAACTAATCTCAAAATGTCCAGGTTTTCCAGGATGTGTAACCCCGTTTACTGTCTGCAAACATGTTGAGATAAAGAGCACAACCTGTTTGTGAATTTAATTAACAAAACTAGGTCAAAGATAAAAGTTATAAATGTACTATGACTAAATATACTAAATATAAATATGCTATGAATATTTTAACAAGGTTTGTTAATACCTCTTAATTACCTCGTAATTTAATTACCAGGAGAAAAGACGGAAAAGCCAAGATTACAAAAGATTGTAATCTTAAAGGTAGACCTACTTATCTAGAAATGACTAACAATTGTCAACAAAAATTCAAAAACTAAGAATTCTGAAGAAAAGTGCAGCCATTTCCTGGACAAATAAAGGATGTAAGTTGTTTTATAACTGGGTATTACCCAAGAACATCCTCTTACAAAACACACCTTTATTTGTGAAACAAACAAGTGATTTGTGGATAGTGTGATGACCTAACACAACACATCCATAACATCTTAATTTAAACACATATGCTATGGTTATAAGTGCATTTAAGACAATTTTAGTAGTTTAATGTCTGGTTGCTTTATTTAACGTCCTTCCCCCTTTCAGTCTCCTTTTAGTATCTACCCATGCATGCACTTGGAAGAATTACCTGACAATACCTGGCAGACTGTTCTAAACTAATACTATATTCACTGAAGCTGGTAAAGTCACAGTTCAAACAAACCTTTCAATAATGTGTGAACAATAATTCACACAACCCATCATTTCTTAATTTCATGTCAGATGTGACTTGGGACCTACAGAAACTGGACAAGCGGAGACAGATATATACTTTAGTGAATGATTCATTTTCAAAAAGATTCCATACATTGCAATCTTAATGTAGAAGTGTTTCGGCATAGTGAATATGAACTGAGAAATGTTTCTTAATTGATAATATTTTTCAGCCTAAAACGTGCAGGCTTTGGGACAACTATTTGGTTAGGCTTTGTTTTAAGTGTTTATTTGAATTCTAAGTCAATTCACTTTGTTACAGTAGCTTTATGTATACCGTGAGAGAGACCAGGATAAAAGTAAGTGTAACCTTCGCTCTTTAGGCCAAAACACAAATCCAATACTTGTGAATATTATCATATCCCCAGTCTCATATAATATCCCTTCACCACCACTACTAATAGAGTTCTCTTTATATACGGCTTTAGTCAGTTTAGTTATAAGAACATGAAAAAGAAAAAGATGAAGAAACACATTTAAAATCAAATAAAAAATCTGTGAAAATTATAATATTACAAATATTTTGAGACACAAATGACAAATCCCAAATGAGTCTGGAACGTCTGAATTCAAAACAAAAAAATATTCTCTCATTACAACATAAATCATATAAATGTTTAGCTAACAAAGAAGAATAAAGTATTTTCCTAACAAAATTAACCTAAATGAGTCTGAATAGGAAGTCACACTTACAAACCAACATAGTGCCCCACCCATGCCATTAACCATTTAATAAAATAAAAAGGGAAAAATTAAGAACTTGTTTTCCTACACAAGATACTGTTAATAAAATTAACAAAGGTCACCACTTGATTCTTGTAAATACTTGCAGAGGAATGTGGTGACAGAGACCCAGGTCATCGTCCATGCAGTGGTAGCTGTTGCTACAATGTTTGTCCTCCAGCAGGTGCCATTTCCCCTAGGCAGAAACAGAGCTGCACTGCAAAGACCTCGCTGGGCTTTGGTACCAAGGCACTGCGGCTTTGATTGTTTAATGTCTCTTGACTGTGTGCTCTGCTAGTAATGCATGTGTATCTGAGACCGAGGATAAAGCTTGTGGCCGGCCTAGTTCAGCCATTACTACTGTTCATATAATGTAAAGTGACAAATGTCACAACCAGTCATCAAGCATTTCCTGTTCAATGGTGGTCGTGATTACGCTGTGTTGACTGTCAGCAATTGGTTGAGTCCTTGTACCGTTGGTTGAATGACTTGGGGAGGCGGGGCGTCAGGAGGTTACCTGCTGAACGTAGTTGGCAGGGTAGAGGCCAACTCTGCCATTAGCCAGCTGACCTTTACACCAGCCTTGTTCATCCTCCTCTCCGAATTTTAGCAACTCTTCACCTGGAGACCATAATGTGGAGGAGAGCAGATTGGTGGAGGGAAGATAGAGAAAAATAATAAAACAAAACAGGTTATAGGACAGTCTCTCATTTTGGAGCTTAAAACCTTGTGACATGTAGCATAACATCAGATCATATTCAAATGAATCCCCATGTCTATACGGTTGATATTAAGTTCTACCAACAGCCCAGGTAAGGATATCAAATTCTGCAACGAATGGATTTCTATGAACGCGAGACCATGGGTACAATGACTAACTTGTACATACAACAAAAATAATGCCACACCCAAGGTGGAAACACTAAACCAGCGGAGCCTATCCAAACAAAGGCCTATCGAAGACTAGGAACAGGAGAAAATTAATAATCACATTAGCGGCGTAAAAGGTCTCCAGTTCAACTTCTCCTCCCTTACTTCATGTTTGTTCCTTGTGCATAGGGCCCAGTCACCACTCATTACCGAGCACGCCCAGCCGCCACCATAAGACAGGACCCCCCACTTAGGGCACAGCCTCTTATCCTGCTTTGATACCAGACCTCCGGGCTCTGAGACACACACACACACACACACACAGCCATTTACACCCGGCTCTGAGACGCTGTCTAAGGTCTCATTAGGTTAATCCCGCTAACAGCTCCTGTAGTGAAGTTACACTGTCAGGGGAGTTTTAGGACAGAAAAAAATAAAAATGCCACATGTGACTACTACTTGTACAGAGCTCGGCTGCCACTGGGGGGTTTGTGTAAAAGCTTTGTCACAATCAATGTACTAGTGCAAATCCTGGCCTGCTAGGTCTAACCCTCTCTATTGGAAACATGGATGAGGAGGCTCTGCATTAAGGTTAAGACCCAACCAATGCATTGCTTGCAGGTGTCCCATCCAACCAATAAGGACCTGTGGATCTGCAGCCTTAAATAGAAACTTTTATAAATAGGAAGAGGTAGTTCAGTGTATAAAATTGTGAAATCACTCAATTATGAAACCCACTTGCAGGTTTGAGCGAGATTTGAAACAAGGACACCCAATTAATTTAAGCATTAGCCCCAAAGCGGTCAAATCTGATAACATGATTTTGTGGTTTTAATGACATGATAACATAGTTTCATGGCATCAGTGTAATTCAACTTACCTGTTGATGAGTTATAGGTTAATTAAAAGCAATTATCAATTGATAATCATTCAGTATAGCAGGGAACCATAAATAGCATTCTTGTCATTTACAAGAACACATCTTTGAATGTTACAAATCGTAAACCCGGAAGAATAACATTACAAATGTGTGCTGTAAACACAGAAGTGCTAGAAGCTCAGTACCTGGATTGTAAATTGTAGCATGAGCAAACTTGACTGAATCAAGCATCGACCTCAACACAACTTTGAAGTCATCAACCTAGATTAACGGGCCAAGAGGCACCGATCGCCATGCAAACAGATTGCACAGTGTGAGCTTGTACTTGCGTATGGAGGAACCATTCATAGTTTCATATGTGTATGTTTTTTTTTATGTGCAGCAAACTATTATGTGTGCGTGTGGATGGCTTTCATTGTGTGAGTTTGCCATTAATGAGCATTAGTATGGATTAATACCTGATTTAAAGCTGAGCTCATCAGACTCCTGGCCGGTGTAATCATAGAGCGCACGCACTCGCACCCCCTCTACCTTCTCGTCTTGCTCCTCCTCCTCCTCCTCGTCCTCCCCTACACCATTGGCTGCCAGCACCTTCTTAGGGATGTCCTCATCAGACCAATCAGATGAGTAGTCCTTCCCTCTGCACAGGAAGAACATTAGGACAGGAAGTCCACACTTATTATCAGAGCGCCAGCTAGTCAGAGAGACAGGAACGAGATGAGAAAAGGGAACTGTGGAAGATATGAACATAAATAAAAAAAATAATGACATTCTGAGGTATAGACAGAAAGATGTGGAGAAATTCCGAGACGCAGTTAATTTGCTGATCAAAGTCTGACCGTGAGTGTACCTTCATCAACCAAGAGAGGTCAGCGGTGATCACAGTGACTTGGTGATGGGTGGTGACATTTTAAAGGAATAGTTTATTTATTATGTTTAACCTTATTTGCATGGCTGTGTTCGGAATCGCCTTCTATAGATCCTTAACATACTTGAGATGACTTAAAATGTGTATGCTGTATGCCAACAGCACACGGTATGTTAAATTTCAGTATGGAAAAAGTTCCTAGGAGGACATACTATATTTGGAAAAATGCTGCATCCCTGAGACACATGTCCACGCCCAAAATTGCAATCTTTAAAAAATTTTTTTTATAAAAGTAGTATACTAGATTTCGGTTTCAGTATACAGTATGTACAGTAGTATATAGTATGTAGTATTTAAATAAGTGGTTCCGAACAAAGACCATGTCTCATGCTAAGAGTTGAATGGAAACCTATAAGTGATAGCTTAGCAGGAGTGTTATTAAGTTAGATGTCACTTGTGCTAACCTATCACTTAAAAGCATTGATGCTAAAAGCAGAAAACTTACAAAAAATATCTACATCTGATGGAAATAGGGTAACACATTAAAAATGGTAACATAAAAAATGGTAAGCTGAGTGATAAGTGTTAAGTAGAGTATCAATAACTTACGTGAAAACCGCAAGGGAACCAATATCTCAATGGGACAGAACTAGTACTCACACCCTCGTTTTTGTTTCATCGAAACATTGGTCATCATGTAAAGTGTGTTCTTGTGTCAGTGAACCGGTATACCTCTCTCAGTAGTACAGAACTATTACACACACCCTTGTTTTGGAAGTGTGTGTATGAAATACGTGTGTGTGTTTGTTTGGCCACAGAGAAACTGACTCAGCGCTCAAGCTACTAATTAGAGTGTAAGGAGGCTGCATGGAGATGGTTAACTCCTCAGGGTAGTAAGAACAACAGTACATCTACACACACACACACACACACACACACACACAGTGACTAGGGGTCATTTTAGCGTAGTGTGTAATTTACTCTACACAAAATAAAGGAAGATTTAAAGAAACAGTAAACCAGTAGACATAACATAACAGACAGCACAAAAACACTTGTGTGCGCACGCACACATATACACACACACGTACACGCACACACATACCCACAATTTGCTATGATTTAAAAGGCTTTTGATACCATCCCAAACAATTGTAAGGTTAACTCATGCAGAGCAGCAGATTGAGGTGTAGCTCGTCAAGCTGATGGTGCGTAAGAACAGAAACAAACAGGACACAACAACCCACAGGATATCAAACAACTAGACCGTACAATGAATTTGCTGCACTAATCTGAACCTAAAGCTAGTGTGTGTAAAAACGATAGACCATTTTCTTATGGCTCTAAACACAAACACACCAGGATGGGGTTAGAGTACATGCTGACAACGATTTATTTGATTCTGCTCGACCTTAGGGGTCCCACAGGTTAAAGGTAGTCTGGCTCAACTTTGCCTGTCATCAACTAAGACTCTTGAGCCTAAGGATGTCTTAGTCAGGGTTAATGGTAGATGTAAGGGGGGGTTACTGGTTACCTATGAGTGTCCTGTAGAGTGGGTGTGGGCGGAGCGACTTCGCCAGAGGACACAATGTTGGTGAGTGTCACAACGTCCTCAGCTTTGTTCGTCCTGTCCTTCCTCCCGATGGAACGCTTGGACTCCGGTGACCACTCCTGGTAAAACGCACGTGACAACGTACAACATCTGTTTTGTAAAACGGTGCAAGCAGAGCCATTGTTTTTTGTTGTGTGTGTAATCAATGCTGGCCATCAAGCCGCGCCCAGGCACTACAATGCCGCAGACAGCTCATCTCCGTGATTACAACCGGTTGCTGACAGAGCTGAACCAGGATACGGTTACTGGGCCTCGTGGACTCAGACAGGGGGCTCAGCGTTTCCTCACTCTGTATGGTTGGTTTTGTGGCCCTCTGTGCATGTGTATGTGTTTGCCGATGTGTGTGTGTGTGTGTGTGTCTGTGTGTGTGTGTTTGCAGAAAAGGAACAATAGGACTCTGTGTGTGTATACTGAGAGGGCTGTGAGACTGCCAGCAGATTCCACAGAGGACAGAGTAGATCCACTTCTCTCTGCCAGCCTCTCCACTCTGCCCCCTTTAAAGCGCTGTTTCGCTTTCTGTCTCAGCCTCACAGCTGTCATTTCACTTGGTTTCTCTGTCTTGTAGTCGTTACTATTTTTTTTCTTTTGTTCTTGGGGGTTGGGGTGTGTGGGGTGTGTGTGTGTGTGGGGGGGGGGCTGTCTGAAGATTTGTTGTTCTTGACCGTGACTCTGCCTAAGTGTCTCCCAAGCTAGCCTGAACACTGTACTTTTAGCACTTTCTCTGTTTTTGACATGACCGCATTGTTATGAGCTTCAACCACATGTCATTTCCAGATTGTAAGGAAAATATATTCCTGATGGGACAGGAAGCTTACGACGTCGAATAGGTGGCAAGCTCTCAAGTTCCAACATGCTGACTTATTACATGTTGCCCTAAAGCCCATACAGTCTTCTGTAGGGGTGAAATAAGAATTGTAGGCTCCTATTTTAAAACAAAATGCCAAAAATATCAGTTGACAACAAACTAGTTTATCAACCTGGCAGCAAACACTGTTGTATGATGTAGGGGGCTACTCAGGGTGGGGTAAAGGAACTTTATGCAAAGTCCCGCGCTTGATTCACTGTAATTTTTCAGTAATCAACTCTAGGGTTGAACAGTGTAGGGATGGAAACCCTTCGCTGTGTGTGTGTGTGTGTGGGGTGTGTGTGAGTGTGTGGGGGGGGTGTGTG
>JAVQIZ010232941.1:0-16477 GCA_036023535.2 Galaxias brevipinnis | reverse complement strand
CGCATCACTAAACGAGCATGGGCGTGGATTATACTTTTTTCAGTGCCGCGCCTGCGCGCGAGGGATAAATACATTAGCGATAGCCTTAGAGGGCTGCGCCTATACTCATAGAATCTGTGGCTACAAAAGGTAGCCAACATTCTCAGTGTAAATCGCTGCTCTTGCTCTTTACTTGTTTTACAGTCTATCGTCGCATGTTCTTACTGAGACAGTGTGACCCTTAGTGGACTGATTAGAAATAGCAGGTACTTTTATAGAAATGCAATTTATGTTTTTATGTAATTTTCACACTTAGCAAATTCATCGGGCGGGCCGAGTTAGACCCCCCGCCGGGCCGTATGTTTGACACCCCTGGTCTATAACAACATAAAAAATTCAACCTTAGGGCAGCGCTAGAATTCAACACAAGCTAGTTGTAGTATTTTAATTTCTAGTGGGCTTTCAAAGTTGGAGGATGTCCTTTCCTCGTTCTGTTAAACGAGAACTGCTTTATGCAATGGATCATCATAGTTTGTAAACCAAAAATAATAATAGCATGTTACGAAATTTAACATGTGCGTATGCATTATATAGAATATTATACACTTATATTTGTTAAAAGATAGACTAGCGATACTGTACATAAATAATTAACACTGGACCACCATGTATTACGTTGCTGATGTTCATAGCAGGTGATCAGAGTCCATGTCCTCTACTGCAAAACTTTCACGGCCAGGAGATCTTATCTTCCCTTATAATCCATGTCCTTCTCTGCTATTACCCTGAGCTTGTCAGTTGTCCACAGCCTTTTCCTCCTTAGAGCCAGGGCAGGGGACTTTGGTATCTGGCTCCATGAATCCCTACAATAGAGATATATGCCACAATTAGTAGTGTGCTAATTCACAAATCTTTACAGTTAAGCCTGTAGACAAACTAAAATGGCCTAATGCAGGCAGTACTTCCACTTTCCTAATGAAAAGCAGCAAGCCAAATATATTCTAACATATTTTGTACACTTTTTGTATAATACTGTAGGTTAGGTTCTAACATTCAGGGTTCTTACACCTTTTCCTAAGTCAAATTCAAGCACTTTTCAAGCACTTTCATGGTGCATTTTCAAGCTTTTCAAGCACCTTACAGCTGTGGTAAATAACATTTATATACACATACGTAAACTCAAAATTATTGTTTCACTTCCTCACATTAAATCTGATGTTATTATGCTATAAACAACCAAATTTGTGTTTTTGTAATAGCATTTTACAGTATGGTGACAAATTAAAGAAAAATAAAACAAAAATGACATTTCAAAATGAGTGACCCATCTGCAAGTATACAACCTGGCTTAGTCATTATAAAACAATCAGACAAATAACTTTTCAATAAATTCTTTATTGATAATGCCCAAAAAATTTAATTTTTGAGGTCTCTTTAGGTTGGCAGTAAAGTGAACTGACTCTTAAAATAAGATATGTAAAAGAAAACAAATCAACTTGAATTGATAAAGAAACTACATTAACAACACCACATGTTGAGGCTAAGTCAGATTAGTTAGGTTTGTTTGCAACCAATTAACTTGTGTTGATAAACAAACCATAACAAACTGTAATACAAAATAGTGCAAAAAAATATATACAAGGCTAATCCAGGTTAGGCCAAAGGATGCATTATATGCATACATAAACTCAAAATGCCAATGTGTGTCCACATTAAATCAGCAATCAGAAATTGTGCAAATCAAGTCAACTTAAGTCCACATACATGTCATTTAGCTCCTTGAGTTGAAAAAACAAACAAAAAACATGTACTGAACACTGCACTAAATCATTCAAGGTAAGGCCAAATAGCATACAGCCTCTTAGGGAGTGTCTTTCAGTTCCTTGAGTTTGTCAGTTAGCTGTCTCTCCAAAGTCTCCAGATTTCTTTCCTTTTCCTTAGGAGCTCTTCGAAGGCCAATGGACTTGGAGATGAAGCTCAGTTTTCCTCTTGACTCAGCTTTGTCTGCATTTCTGATCAGCAGACTTCAGGAGAACCCTTATATCCTTGTCCCTTCTCTTCTTTTTTGCTTTTATCTCTGTCATCTCCTCCATCAGTCTTTTCCTCTTCCATGTCTTCTCATCTTGCTTTAGACGTCTTTGGTCATCAAGATACATGTGATACTTCTGCCTGGCAGATGCTGCAGAGAGGAGCAGCTCCTTTGTGTAGGCTATGTTGTGCAGCCCTCCAACACTGTGCACATGGTCATGAATGACCCGTCGAGCAATCAATGAATGCTCTTTGAGGTTCTCCCCCATAAACTCCTTGTCAACTGAAAACCCTCTCTAAACATAGACTTGACCATGTGAAAGGACCAGGACGAGCTTTACTCCCTCAAATAGATGACGACACTCTGCGGTGTTGGATAAATGCTCATGGTAGAATTCATCCAACCTTCCACTTTGTGGGTTGAAGTTCCTGAAGGAATCTGATGCTGACATCAGGCTGTGGTCATAGAAGTGACCAAACTCCCTCAGAATCTCATTCTTGGATCCAGAACAGACAAGTTTCTTACAAGGGGATATTTGAGTGGAGCCTTTTCAAAAAGCTTGGAGACCATCTTCAGCAAAATCAGCTTGCAATTCTGTCTGAACTCCAGCCTCAATCCCTCAGCATCAGAGTTCTTCTTCATGTGTTCCTCCAGACCTCGCTCTGTGAGAAATCCCACTCTCAGTTTGGTGACATCCATGTGGTTGACTGGGTCAGCATGGTCAACTTGCAGAAGCTTTACTGTGGTAGTTGCATTCTTCATGACACTGGGCTTGATAAACTTCTCCATTAGACTCCTCAGCATATTAGAGAGATCCTCACTCATAAATGGCAGCATGGTTTTATCGGTCTGGTATAACTTCAAAAATGGTGTGACTTCCCTAGCCACCATTAGAAAGAAGTTGAGCTTTGCTTCGAAGTGGTCATCTTGAACAATCATCTTAACCATCTACTAAGTCTTTAAGACAGCTATGTTACAGTTTTCTTTTTGGCAGCATTGATGTACATTTTCAGAGAAGGCAAAATCTGTAGGGCACGCTCAGCCACCTCCACATTTTCCAGCCATCGATGATTACAGAAGTCAAGAGGGAAGGATGAGGTACCAGTGACTTCTGTAGAGTCCTCCCTACGAGCTAAAACATCCTTAAAAAGACATTTAAGGCCTGACAGAGCATTTCCCAGCTCCCAGTCTGTGGATGCACACCCTGCTCTAAAAGAGTTGTGTAGTATATGCAAACCACAGCTTCCTGCATATTGCATTTTCTTGACTGTTCTTCAATGTTTTGCTGGGCCAGGGAGAAGAGTTTCCAATTCACATTTGGGCCGTCCATCGACAGCTGAATCAGGTTTTGGAAGCCTATATCCAAACACACAGTCTCAACCTTCTCATACATTTGTTGTGTGATGTGTGTGATGACCCATGAAAAAAGACGTCAGATACCTTGAGTTTACTTGGTTATCATTCCAGAATCGAATGTGCCTGTCAAGCTGGCTTTTCATAATTTCCAGATTTAGACTTTCATCAAACAGAAGTAAATATCCAGACTCTTTCTTGGCTTTAGCCTTCATTAGGGAAGAGAAATGAGGAGCAATCCCAAATGTGGTGAGATATCCCACTTTATTCACTCCACAAGTAAACTGCTTCACTATATCACTATCAGGAAACATGGTCTGGAAAATGTCCCCTGCGTTCTCACATGATTTGTATGAATAGTGGCTGGTTACAACAAATTTCTGCTTTCAGTGTTGGATAAGAGCTAACAAATGATTGTACAGTGCCTGTGGTCTTGCTGGTTGACTGGGGTGGATTACATGAACCTGGTGATGTTAGAGGGGCAACTCCTGTCGCTACTCCACTGGCAGCTTCCACTGCACTGGCTCTCTCTACACTGCTGATTGTTGATGTGGATGTAGCTGTGCTGCTTGATGCATCGCTCGTCTGTTGGAAAAAGTCTCCCAATTTTAGGACCTGGAGTTTGAAGTCTGCTGATCAGATGTTGATGCTTCTTTCCTAAATAACACCACCAAAATAGAAGGAAAATGTTATCATAAACACAAAGTGTTTATTCTCAATACAGTTATCAGTAAGATGCTGAAAATTATAGTGGTCAATCAGCTATGTCGTTGTATGTGTAATTGTATTGTTATATACTTTAAAGTGTTTAATCTCTTTCATGACACTAAAATAACATACAGTAACGTAGGTGCCTGAATTGTAGCAACAAAAGCATGCAGAACTGCATAAAAATACTCAAAATGGTCACAAGTGGAAAATAAGATTTGCAAATGCGTACAATGATTTGTGTGTAACTTTGAGTACTCAAGGCACCTGCCTTATACTATTCCAAAGGAAAACAGTTTTTTCTACATTTATGTGAGATTAAAGCAAATAAGTTTGTATGGTTCATCTCTCTTGTATAGCCTAACACTCAGTCATTTATTTTTACTTGTACAATATTGTAAGACTTGTTTATCAGAATGTCTAATACACTGCAACTCTACACAACCCTACTAAATTCAGGTACATTATTGGTGCTAGGTAACTAACGTTACCAAGCCAGTATTGACATGAATTGAGACTAATTTAGGTGGAGCCACTAGCTCGTTACAGCAACATCTACAGCCCCAAATTAATCCACACATGTAAAAAAAAAAAAAGTCAACATGAGAGATATTATTATATTAGCTAGCTACATACTCAGCTGTCAAATGTCCCCTTGGCCCAGCAGGTCTCGCACTCGGCTTTCTGAAATAGGTCTCCAGCACTTCGTTGTCTGTATGCTCTGCAAAGGTTTCATGCTCAGTTGCACACGTTCGTCCATCTTCTTTGCTTGAGCCTGGAGGGTGTCATACTTGACAGCAGAAACTGTGCGCGGTACCACTCGTTGCTGCACACACCCGCTCTGTCTCCGTTGCCATCGGCAGGCAATACCCACAAATGCACCACCAGTTCGAGTCCAGCCTTGGCTCAGCTGCTGTCGCTTCAGCTCCAGCTGGTTCGCCCGCTGCCAGTAACCATTGTAGCATTACTTGATCTCTCAGACAGTGAAATTCAGCCGTATTTATTTGAACCGGAATTTGGTGATGAGGAATCTGACAAACAAAATATCCAAAAAGTTGTCATTTAATTCTGCAGTGGAATCAGGAACCTCATCAGCCATGATCACAGACAATGTAGATGAGTAGCTAGGTGTAATGCTATCACTATAATGTCACAGCACAGTTGACTAATTTGCATGGCATGTTCCCCCTAATTTGAATTAGAATACACATACAGTAAGCAGCAGTATAACCATGGCATAATGAACTCGTTGTTGACGGAACTCCCACTACGTCTGGCTAAGCAAAGCACAGTAGCGTGAGCTGTCCAAACCTAATGCTAATTTGCAGTGTTACCACCCAGCAAACATGTCCCTTTGGGGCCTATATTGGGCCATTGTGGGCCCAACTACCGGTATGAAATGCGGGGCACGTGTGGGGCCCAGGTGGTTCCCCAGTGGGAGAGCCCACACCCAGCCCATTGTGGGTCCGCAGCATGCCCACTTAGGGTATACTGTGGGCATACTGTGGGCTAATGGAGGGAATACTGGGAATACAACATAACTATTGATGCATATGCCGAATAATTGAACTTGTGAAAATAGTAAAAAAAAAAAAAAAAGAAGAAATTATAATTAAACTTTTTGGGATTATTTCAATTTATTCACAGCCAAGTTTGAGGGCAAAAAAAAAGAGGAAAAAAATCAAATTAATGTAATGCAAAAAAAAGGAAGACGTTTTTAATTTAAAACCACAGCAACATTAGAACACAATATATACACGATAAATCTCCTCAGGGGCACCAGTGGATCATTTATTGCCTGGTCCTTCTGCTCCTTCCCCCATCCCGGTCTCTTTATATCGGAGCCACGTTTTAATTGATTGATTTAATCCACTTCGGATGCTGTGGCCCGGCTGCTTTTTGTCACAGCCTCTAAGTGAGAAAGAAAACAACAATTGAAATATAAAAAAACAAAACAGGGATTGTCCAAGTGCAAAGTTAGAAATTAGATTAAGTTAACTAGCTAGGCTAATCTGAGGTTTAGGTCAGGGGTAGAGGGAGGGGCAGGAAGATAGAGGGAGGGGAAGGGCGTGATATAAAGAAAAGGGAGATAGATATAGGGAGCGGGATGGAAAGATTGAGAAATATAGGGGCATACCTGTCCGAGGTCCTTGTAGAGCAGTCCCTGCTGTTCTTGCCTCCAACCTTTTTTGCATATCTATAATAGTACAAACATATTACACAAAACAAGTTGATTACTTACTGGACATGGGCATTGGAAATACATCCAGGGCAGTACATAGCAAAGTAGCCAAGCAGAAGAGCAAACAATAACAACAATAGATTACTTAGTGAATATACTTAGTGGACTGATGCAACAAACATGAACCGGCAGTATAACCAAACTACAGCTTCTTGCTGTTGGACTTACAGGCTATTTTGGCGGGTGACTCTGATCTTAGCCAAGGATCACAGTCTACGTTTATGAGTAACATAAACTTTTAAAAGTATCATTTAAAATGTATTTCAGTGACTCAGAACAAAACCCAAAGATTGGACTCTCTGGTGAAAAAAGTCTCTAAATAAGGGCTGTTTTTTCCAGATACCTCAGGCTAGGGGAGCAGTAGATACATTCCGACTGCAGAAAAAAAAACGGGAAAAAATATAATTCAAAAACATTTCAAATTTTTTTCAACTGTCCACCCTATTCCAACTTTAATTTCTACGTTCTGACTAAAACACGTTGCGTTCATTTTATAACAGGTACATTGGTCAGCTAAATGCTCCATATTACTCCAGTATCAAAGCTCACTCACACTTCTTAAGAAAACCAGAATGTAATGGTGTCTGACCTCACACGGGGAAATATAATAAAGGCTCCCACCGAGATGTTTCAGGCAGCAGTAACAGGACTGTCTGCATTAGTTAGCTGTGTGCTTGGCTAACAAATGGTATTTGAGATGAGATATTTAAGGAGAGACCTGCAAACCTTGGTCTTGGTCGACGGACCCATATGGTATGGTTCGTAGCCGAACTTGCCATTCAAAAATACCCTTTTCTTTCTCCATTGCTGGCTAGTTTCAGTTTGATTTACGACTACGTTAACCGCTTAAAAAAGTGGTTAAAACAAATTTGCGTTAACTTTGAGAGCCCTACTAATTTCATTAAATGTAGCCGTAATGTTGTAGTTTCCGTGCATTCGTTGAAACCCACATTTTTGCCATGTTTTGATAAGCTGTCTATTTTTTGTAAATGTAAATAAATATATGTATACATATTAACGATACAATTAATCTTTTTTGACATTTAACAAAATCAGTATATGTAAATTGGATAAATAAATAAGAAAACAGACAAAGATAAAGTATAAAAAATATTTTATTATAAAAATTAAATTTGTAGGTATTTTTTGCCTGGAACCAGAGTTCTGCCAGTTTGCTATTGATGGCAATACCAATCTGCCCCCGGTGGCATTGGGGAAATTTTTTTTACAGATCCTAAAGGAAAAAAGACATACAAATTAGATAAATTACATGACTCATTTTACAATAAAATGTGTGAATAACAAAATCTCACCAATTAATGCATGGATCTTGTCCGGGTCCAATCCCGCCTTTTGCTCCTCCTCTGAGGTTTTGGCTTTCCCACCTTAAAAATAGTCACCACAAACTTTTATAAAAGTTTCAAAACAATATTCTATCATGATTCTTCTTAGCAAGGTAAGGATATGCCAACCCCATCACACAAAAAAGAGTGTCTTTAATTTTTTTCAGTTTTTTCCCACTGTGAACAAACGTTGGACAAAAGGTTTTATACTGTCAAATCTACAAGAATCAGCTTTCAGAGATAACATAGAACTCTCAAGTTACTTTTCAGCAGCACATCCATGTCAAAAACTGGTCATAAAGGGATGGACATGGCCAGCAACAATACTCAGATAGGCTGTGGCATTTAAATGATGCTCAATTGGTACTAAGGGGAACTAAGTATGCCAAGAAAATATCCCCCACACCATTACACCAACACCACCAGCCTGAACCGTTGATACAAGGCAGGATGGATCCATGCTTTCATGTTGTTTATGCCAAATTATGACCCTACTGTCTGAATGTCGCAGCAGAAATTGAGACTCATCAAATCAGGCGACATTTTCACAATCTTCTATTGGCCAATTTTTGTGAGCCCGTACGAATTGTTGCCTCAGTTTCCTGTTCGTAGCTGACAGGAGTGGCATCTGGTGTGGTCTTCTGCTGTTGTAGCCCATCTGCTTCAAAGGTCGACATGTTGTGCGTTCAGAAATGGTCTTCTGCATACCTTGGTTGTAACAAGTGGTTATTTGAGTTACTGTTGCCTTTCTATCACCTTGAACCAGTCTGGTCAGTCTCCTCTGACCTTTGGCATCAACAAGGCATTTTCACCCAGAGAACTGCCGCTCTCTGGATATTTTCTCTTTTTCGGATCATTCTCTGTAAACCATAGAGATGGATGTGCGTGAAAATCCCAGTAGATCAGCAGTTTGAAGTGCTCAGACCAGCCTGTCTGGCACCAACAACCATGTCAGGTTCAAAGTCACTTAAATCACCTTTCATCCCCATTCTGATGCTCTGTTTGAACTTCACCAGGTCGTCTTGACCATGTCTACATGCCTAAATGCATTGAGTTGCTGCCATGTGATTGACTGATTAGATATTTGCTTTAAAGAGCAGTTGAACAGGTATACCTAAAAAAGCAGCCAGTGAGTTTATATCTGCTGGAGCCTAGTTATTAACAGTAAGTTTTCACATATACAGAAGACCGTGCCAATGAGTGTTACTTGTCGTTTTTGTTGTATGAATTTAGGTATAAACGTTGAATTAATATGTAAATAACCATATTCAGTTTTAGTTTTTTTGTGTTTATTAGAAGAACTTTAGCCATGCCATGCCATTATAAAGTGGGGCTTCATTTGTGCCCCTCACCACTCGTCTTTAACTTCTTCAGCATTTGTCTATCAAATTCCTCCTGCTCATTGATAATAAAAAAAAGGGAAAGTTGGATAGTTGGAGAGAAAATGGTTTACACTTTCATTTACTGTTAGTAACATTATTTTTGCTTTGCCTAATTAATACTGCGTTGGAGAGCAATAACGCAGGGTGCAATAATTGCCTGGCGTATATTTGCCTTTGCTGTTTATCTTTCTGCCTGTGCTTCAGGTCAGCAGCCTCCTCCTTCTCCAATATCTTGCCTGGGAACTTCTTCATCCTCACACAAAATCGTTACATGGGGCTGTAATCATAAGCATATTAGGCATTGAATTTGATGTAAGAAGTTGCACAAGAACCCTGTGCACATATAGTGCACAAGACAAGTCTATTGTAGGAAAGGTGAAGGTCCTGGGCAGTGGTTTTGTACTCAAGCACTGTCTTTCAGGCCTGTTTTTTTATCCATGAAAGTTTTATTAGCCGACAGAATCTACTAATAGGTTTAGGGGTGTAAGAAAATATCCGTTCACTTGAGTATCGCGATATTATGTTTAGCGATACTGTATCGATTCAGAAAAAGTATTCTTAGATTTTTTTGGGGGGGTATATTTTTGGGGGGGTATTTTATTTTTTGATATAGGCAAAGGTTATTTCTTTGCTCAGATTTCACATAAAGCTGTGCAACGATTGCAATGTTGAGAAGATGCAGGACCAATAGACTTAAAAACGAATTTGTCCCTGCTGTCATTGGCCTTTTAACCCTCTGAGACCGACGGGTGCGCCCATCCATCATCCTCTACCAAATCATTATAAAAAAAACTATTGTGTTTAGAGACTTTTTTTATTGTATTTTAAACCAGAGGCCTGTAGTTTTAATTGATGATGTATGTTGTTCGCATACTTTTCCACAGATCAACAAAAGAAGGGAACATTCTTTCCGCATAGCCTATCCATAGGTTGCGTTGCCCCTTGCCTTTCCATTGTATCTATTGATCTATTGTTTTTTTTCTGGGTTTCATGACGTCATTAGATAGTATAAGTCATGTGATTTAAAGTTCCGAGTGATTACTCCAAAGAATTAGAAGGTAACCACGCGATAATCGACATAGGCTACATGTCAATGAAGATAAACACTTTCCATTGGAATCATGTCATATTGGATGATACAGCGGATAAGAGACACAACACAGCTGTATTTTTAACTTTTAACAGCAAGTATGGCTAGAAGAAAAGACACTCACTCAAAAAGAATTTATTGAGGATATTTCATAGCGACGAGGGAGAGGACAGCGCTTCGTTTCCAGACAGCTGCTCCAGCCAAGAGTTCCAAGATGTTGACTGTTTTAGAAGGAATAGATCAATTTCAGGACAAGTAAGTAGTTTCAAATTGTTATAATATTTGGATGCACGTGAATAATTGTCAATGTTTTATTGAAAGGAATATTAGCCTGTTATTTCCCACTGGTGTGTTGAAAGTGTGTAGCCTAGTGCGCGTAACGGTGTGTGCCCTAGCTCTCTCTTACCTGGCATTATTTTTATCATCTCAATATCATCACAAGGTACCATCATATTGAGAAATAGCCATGGTAATCCGTTACTATTTTCCAAAGGATACTTGTTTACTATTTCGTTTGAATTATATGCAATTGATGTTTTTTAATAACCAACATGGTAACTTGTTTCTAGTGTAAATGTGGGGGGAGGAAATGGTTGCATAGGTGTCGGGTGTCCAGGGTAGAGTGTGAAAGTTAGGCTGAATGGGGCTAGGATGTAAAATGCAAATCTTGCCTGACAAAAGTGTGTGGGTCTGTGTTCAGGCACTCTGCATGAAGTTTAGTTGCATTACAAATGTTGTAACTATTGCTGTTACTGTTGTTATTGTTGTAACACTTTTTTTAAATTTGTACTTTATTAGTGTCGATGATGAACAGAGTGCAGCAAAACCTGCAATTCATGTAAATCAGCAAGTACCCTACCCTCCAGCACAGACCAGTAGGCACCTCTGCTCATGCCCCTGTCCTGCAGCCCAGCAATCGCCAATGTCTTTCCACTTTCTGGACATTGCTGTCACCAATTCATTCATCCTCCACAAAGAAGTATGTGCAAAAACAACCTGTCACATCAGGTCTTTGTTGAGCTGCTCACTACTGAACTTTGTGGGATGCAACTGGATAACACCAAAGCAGAGAGGCAATACTCCTGTAGCCATTGTTCCAGCCAATGTACATTCATATAGGTTACCAGTAGGCCACAGGAAGTGCAAACTGTGCAATAAATACATTCCATGGCAGTGTAAGGAGTGTCAGAACCCCCTGTGTGAGATACTTTACAGAAACTGCCAAGTATCACAGTTAGGGACCTCAAGATTTCCTTTTTCAGGGTGGTAGAACATTTTGTCTGTAAAAATGAGTATGACCAATGGTCACCATAAATAGTTTAGTGGGAAAGTGACATATCATAACTGAATTTAAACTTTACTTTCGTGTTTTTTTGCTAATAAAACTGAAAAAATTCAATGGCCGTTTTTTTGTTTTGTTTGTTTATTATTGTTATTATGTCACATTCTACAGTCCAAAAATGTGGTTTGAGTATCACACTTGATTAGCCTCAACCATACTGAATCTGGGGATATGTGTTACTTCACTGTACTACCTGAAATTACTGCAATATTGGTAAAACTATAAAGATATCGAAAACGGCAAAAGACCCTAGGTCTCAGAGGGTTAATCAAGTTGATCGATTATAATATAAATTAATTATATATAAATATTGATAGAGCGTTTATTAAATACCTTTACACATATCAACAAGTCGTAGTGTAATTCCCCAAAAGTGGTATAATGCCAACATTGCTAAACAATGATGATAATAACAAAACCTGGCTAATATAGACTTATGTGGTTTTATTGTAAAAAGGACGGGTAGTTATTTCAATTTAACACTTAATGCAAGACTTTTTTAAAAAAAATTACTTTATTGGTGTTGATGATGAACAGAGAAGATTTTTCTCCTAACTTGCACTAGTAGCTAGCTTCGGCCTATGGTATTAAAAAGCATTCTTGCTTAGATGTCAAATAAGTTTTTAAGCAACCCCTTTTATGACGATGGATTTCTTACAGACCATGCAATTCTTTAAATAGTATTTTTCTAAATTTTTGGGAGTGTAGCTATATATTTCAGATGCTTTTGGAAAATTAATTGATCATAATAACATAGTAACCTATGAGCAATTTTGACATTAAAATGCTTTTTCACAATCAGAGGGTAATTCACATTGTGTTTCATAACTGGAACAGCTTTAAATTGCACTTATTGCACTTAAATTGCACTTAAACACATTAACATAAAATCCTCCTATTTCACCTACTGTATAATACTGATAATACACCCATAATGCAGCTAGGGGTTTCAGCACACTAGCTTTCATCGCTATCTATTGCATTTTGATAAATTGAAAATGATCAAAGATTGGATCAATAAGCAAAGTTGATAAAGGATTCAGAATACAATTTTCACACCAACTGCCAGATAATGACGTCTGCATGCTGAAAGCAGCAAACATTTTGTCAGTTTGTTTTTGTTCTTTCATAATCATGTCATGATAAATGTTAAATAAAATGTAATTTTTTAACAACAGGGATACAGCTCAAACTGTGAAGGAACGATTTGGGAAGAAGCTGTACGAGTCATTGTTGGTGTAAGTACACATTTTTACTTTTATTCCATACCTCAGAGCTTGACTGGCATGATGTGTGTTTAATTTTATTATAATTTATTTTATTACCTACTCTGAGAAGAAAACGTTGCGTCTTTGTTCGTCTTTCAAATGTACTGGCACATTTTATATACATTTCAGGATCATCAGGATTAATCGCATGGGTGTGCATAGTTATTCGCGATTAATCGTAAATTAATCGCACATTTTTTTTCTGATCAAAATTCACCATAAATGGAAAATTGTTCATGTTTTTGACGCTAGAAATAATGGCACATTCAATTGTAGTACCCGGCCAAGGCATGAAAAATATACGGAAACAATAAATAGGCATAGGCCTATTTAAAAGAAACGACTATTAACGTTACAAAGAAGGAGGCTTATTTATTTAATAATAAAAAGAAAGATACATGCGCACATTAAAAAAATGTCCAAGCGACATCACAAGGAGAGTCAAATGTTCCCCTGCTGCATTGGGGTGTTAACTACTACAGCGAGCTAATTCACAGGAATTTAAGTTTACAGGGCAGGACCCAGCACATTTCAAGAGAAAGCGAGCCTTTCCTGTTTGTTTTGTTTCTTTTTCGCTTGTTCGCCAAGGCTGATTGCCTATATATAGGCCTACTTGTTGGTTTCTGATATAAGTTTTTGATTTGATATGAGAATATTGACAACTGCTCCTTGCACTAGAAGACTACTGAGTAAACTTAATGATAACCTTGAATGGGCTAGAATGAAAATAAAACCATGCAAATCCAGAAGCATTTCAGTTGTCAAGGGAAAATTGTGCAACAAAATATTCTTCATAGATGAGGATCCAATTCCAACGGATCGAAAAGCCTGTCATAAGTCTAGGAAAAGGGTACAATGTTACCTTTAAAGACTCATAGCAGATTGAAGAAGTAAAGATTGAACAGAGGTCTAGAAGGCATTGAGAAGTTGGGGTTTCCAAGTAAGCTAAAGCTGTGGTTTTTGGTCTTCTACCTCAGCTCATGTGGCCATTGACAGTGTATGATATACCCATCACTAAAGTTGAAAAGCTGAAAGAAGAGTTAGCTTTTATGCTAGGAAATGGTTAGGGTTGATGTCTTAGTAGCCTGGCTCTCGATGGGAAAGCCGCGCTGGAGCTGCCGCTTACGGGGCTACAGAGGAATTTATTTGCACCAAATAGAAATGGCACAGGATCCCGAGATATTGTAGTAAGAAAAATAGCATCCACATTAGCAATAGGACGGAAATGGAATCCAAAAGAGGCAGTGCTGCAGGCAAAAGCAGCCCTTAAACATACGGAAATAGTAGGGCAAGTACAACATGGACGAGGAGGATTTGGACTTGGCTCAAGTACACAGAGATGGTCAGAATCAACCCCTTCAGAACAATGCAAATTAGTGATAGAACAGATACGTAAGCAAGAGGAAGCAGTAAGGAGCGCTAAAACGGTCTCACAAGCCAAACAAGTGCGATGGATGAACTGGGAAAGTGTAGTGCAGAGGAAAATTACCTGGAAGGACTTACCTGGAAATAATTTACTTAATTGGTAGCGCAACCTACGACATACTACCAACACCTACAAATCTAAACTAAGGGAAGGTGAGGACCCAACACATCTGTGGGGGGGAAGCTAATCTCAAACACATATCTGGGTGCAAGACTAGCCTTACTCATGGAAGATACCTGGCGTCACAATCAGATACTCAAGTGCTTGGCCATAGCAATAGAGCATAGGCGCTAAATAGTTAATGCCCTGCCTATTGGAGCAGAAGGCGACACGCACCACATTAGCTTTGTTGGGGGGGTCCGGGAAGGAAGTTAAACAGGCCAAAACAAAGCTTGGGGCATCTGATACGAGCACGAGATTGGAAAATGCTAGCACAAGTCGGCCAACAACTGAGATTCCCTTTAGAGATTGCAACAACCAATTTAAAACCAGACTTATTACTTTGGCCCAACACACTGCAAACTGTGTACTCTGTAGAGCTAACAGTCCCGTGGGAAGAAGCAATAGAAGAGGCATTCGAAAGAAAGAAACTCAGCTATAGCAAATAAGCGAATGCGGCAAAACAGGGAGGCTGGAGAAAAATTGTAATTTAAATGCTGAGGATTTGCAGCAATATCAACAACCAAACTACTGAAGGAATAGGGATCTGCGGAAAAATATTGCGCCAGACCATAAAAGCTGTGTCAGATATAGCAGAAAGAAGTAGTCAATGGCTGTGGCTGAAAAGGAAGGATCCAATATGGCCGCAAAAATAATATGTAAACCTATCTTCATGACTTAAATAAATGCCCTATACCTACAGTTGGGATATTACTCTTACAAAGTAACCCTAGTCCAAATGAAACGCTGGTCCCCGTAATGCAGACTCCAAGTGTTGAAACATTTTAAAGTGTAAACCAAACTTACTCACTTATATAATCCTCTATGAGAGGGCAGTCATATTCACCTTTAAACTTGCCTTTATACCTTAGTCCTGAGATGTAATCACTTTCTTTGGTTTTTCGACATGATGTTCTTTATGATTAATCTTTCGACTGCCTGAGCGTTCCACGTTTCAAGCCAACAGTTGGTGGTGTGTGTAGGGTGGTACTTCTTTTCAATATCTGCCTGTGCCAAGGGCGGATGTAAAGGGGGTGGCTTTGCGTTGTCATTGCTCACCATTAAGCCTTCTGGAGGTTTCATGCTTTAAACTTTTTTTGTCGCTTTATTATTAATTTATTAACAGTTAACTATGCAGTTATTAAAAGTTAATGTTTTTTGCAGCTACCAGATCTAAAGCGAGAACAATGCTTTATTAAGGTTAATAAATCCTTTATTATGCACTTCTTAACGGTTAACAATGCTTTTCACTGCTCCCTATCTGGAATGAGCAAGGTTAGGATCGGCGCATCAGCATGACACGGAAAACACAGCCTGTTTTGTCTTGCACAATGGCATAGCTAGCCAGCTGTTGTCTGTAGAATTAGTCAAGAACGTAGATGCTTCTATACTCTTTGGTATTAGCTAGCTAGCTAACATTACCCAGTCAAAAGCGTGCCAGCTAGCTGATTGGTTAAGGTTATTTAGCTAGCTACTACAGCCAATTGCTGGGCCCTTGCAAAGGTCTATGATTGACCCTTAAATGTGACATTTCACTGACAATACAATGTATATGTGACTACATGATAAATACATGTGTAACCCTTTCACCACCCGGCTCGACATAATAAGGGAATAACTATTCAGTATGGTACCCTTTGAACTCCAATTACACTATGGCAAAAGAGACATCCCGATGTATAGAAACTGTGTCTAGAAGAACAACCATGATTCTCAAGAGGTTTCCCAAGCAATATAAACAGTATGTGTAAAGTGATTATTTTTACAGTGTACACTTGTATATAGAAATGATGAACTCACACAATAAATGCGTTTTAGGCTTTTGTATTAATCAAATGCAAAATATGAACACAAATTGAATGACCCAGTCAAACAAAAGAATAAAGTTTTAAACCTTGTTTTAGTTTTAGAGTTTTTAATGTTTTTAGAGTGCACTCTTAGTTTTAATATGCAAGCTTGCTATAACGTTTGGTGGCACGCGTTGGAGCTCATATCCTTTAATGGAAACATTAATCCTACCAGTCTGAAGTATTTCCTCGTCCTCACGAACGTTGAAGATGGACAACACAGATGTCCCAACTCACTGGCTCTCGTCCCACGATGCAGGTGAGTGGCTGGATCTCCGTGTCACACCGTCTCTCCTCCCGTTCGGCAAG
>JAVQIZ010232940.1:0-10855 GCA_036023535.2 Galaxias brevipinnis | reverse complement strand
AACGCCCAATTTGCATATCAATGTGGCGATTGTGATGACTTTATTAGATACACATTTTACTGTATTCACCAGTAGTGTCTCCCCTTAAGTACAGTACATATGCCCATTTTAAATTGCCTTAGCTAAATCTTGAGCTAACTTATCCATTAGCTAGTACCTTAGTTAACTATATTTGTTTTGGTCTTTTGGTTAATTAGCTGTAAACTCGAGGCACTGGCAGCTTAGTCATTTGTTCATCACCACTCACCTTTAAACAAGCCAAGAAAAGCCGGCATAACATGGGACTGTAAGGTGGGAGGTGCTGCTACCTGTCTGTCTGAAGTGACTGCCGATGACTGTCCGCGCCGCTGTGCAGGAGACGTGGAGGGAGGGAGGGAGGGTAGAGAGAGCATCGGAACTTTTATTCAGTCAATATATTTTTGGAAAGGGGAACTGTGCGCAAACAGGAGTAGATATATATTTATATATATATATTTTTTAAAAGCACCCCATAAAAAGGGCAATTTCTCTGGAGGAAGAAAAAGGGCAGGGGCTCAAGCCCACTTTGATGTCTATGTGTGCGCGTGCCTGGTCTGGGCACACATAAATTTGACGTCTCTAGGATTTTGCGTAATCTGATTGGCTCTTCTGACCGGCCTTTATAGAGAGCTCCAATCAAACTTAAACTGCCAACACAGACTTAGAGCAGGGGAAAATAAATGAGAAAGATGCCTTAAGGCAAGGAGAATTTGTTATTCAATTAAATGAATGGTTAAAAAGTAAAACAACCAACGCCTTGAGACAGCAACTTTGATCAAGGTTGTCCGCTAGAACAGAGCCAGCTATTTTGTCTCGTCTTAATTCGTCAGGGCTTGAACAGAGATTTCATATTAACTTATGTCAACAATTTTTTATTTACGTTGTCGTTACAATTTAGGCATGAAAAAAAATTTCATCAACAAATACTTTGTCCAAATTTTCGTTGACAAAATGAACACCGCTCTGCACTCACCAGCCCACCAAAGTAACCCAAGTTCAAAGAAGGATTCATGATGTCGCAATTTATGGCTGAACGATAAATTTATTTCATATCGAAATCGCAATTTGACAAAATGCAACGAGCAAATTGAAGAGGCTGCGATTTAAAATAGCTAGTTAACCCAGCGTTTAAACGGTCAACGCTTTTACAAATGCATGCCGTCCTCGTGTGACAGTCACGCTCACCAATCAGAAGTGCCGTGTTGTTCATGTACCAGTCATCCTCACCAATCAGAGGTGGCCTAGGGCGATGACATATACGCCCACCAAGGACAAGAAACCAAAGAATGAGCGTCAGTTTTACGTCTGTTTTACGACCCTCCTACAGTCTTCATTTCTAAAAAGCGACAAGCGACTAATCTAGTTACCAACAAAGAAAAGGTGAGAAATCTAATTGAACTAATTTGTTCCTTTGTATTCTGCTCAGAGTAATCGCAGTAAGCGGCTCTCCTTTTCTCCCTCTCCTCGTACACCATGCGCAGGCAGCCAGTGTTATACTGAAAGGTCCTTTTACATCATTATTCGATTATTTATTTATTTATCATTAACAGTCACAGATCGAGGTAATTTATCTGTTCTTTTGTTCAACGTTCTATGCCAATTGCAGATTTTTTATAAATACACGTTGGAACCAATTCATAGCTTTTCAGTTCTTTTCAGTTTTGTGCAGCTAATATTTTGATGATATCACATGTGGTAATGCTCCATCCTATGTTTTAAATCTATTACACAGTGAATATTGAACTGAAACTTCATTTACATTTTTTATATTGCAAATCAAACAGCAATATCCGTCAGAAAAATTGCAATTATACTATTTCCCCAAATCGTTCAGCCCTATTGCAATTCACGAGTTGTGTGAGCGTACTTCATTATTAACTACGTGTATTACAAACATTTATAATTTTACTTATTACATCTTTGCTGTAGGTACAGCTACTGCTTTACGGTGTTTTAAATTTTTTTCGGGGACTACCAACATTAACTTACAGATGCGTTCACTTTTTGTGTGAATAAACTTTGTTGTCGGAGCTGCGAGAATAAAGTAATCAATTTACCTTTATAAGGCAGTGTCAAATTTACACTTTTGGGCAAAGAAATTCAAATAGTTTGTGATACAAGCTGCTTGTCTTACAAATAAAAAAATGGGTGCAAAAATGTTCTTTTTAGTTGAACAAAGCACACATAAAAATAACAACCGTGCACATGGCATTGCTTAACTGTAAACATTTTGTTTAATACCAACAGAAAAGCTGGAACCTTATGTTTTGGTATAAGAAAGATACAATTTTAGCACTATATCAATAGACAAAGGTAAGAGAAAGTGTGGTGAGATGGAGATAGCATGTATCAAATAAACAATTTGAATTGAGGAACTGGCACACAGCTATCACTAACCAAACTGAGGTGGTGTGCTGTATCCCTGTTGTGGATAACCCTGAGGTGCAGCAAAGCCCCCTGCCGGGGTGGTGGTGACCAGGAATGCGTTGAATGGCGATTGGGGTTGAGCAGGGGCACCACGACCCGCTGATAAAGCTGGCCCGTAACCGCCTGAGAAAACAAAAAACATCTTGGAAACTAAGACTGGACTTGAATATGTTTGATATTTATATACATTTACTTAATAAAATATATATTCAATGTATACATCATATAGACCTACTCTTAAATTTCAATACGATAAGTCAGAAAATTGTGAAATGTTCACCTGGCAAGTACAAAACCTGCTGGGTTAGGATCAGTGTTTGAATTGAGGGGGATGAGGCAATAAAATGATGCACTTAATAAAAAAAACAAAAAAAAAACTACCCTTTGTTATCAAGACCATTCCTATTTTTTTTTGTTAATTTGGAAATATTTTATTAAAACTAGTGCATTACTTAGTTACTAGAGGCTGTTCATCTGTAGGAGATGATTTTGGCGACCTCTACCGTTTGCTTAGTGTAATTATTTTCCCTAACGGTAGCAAAGACATGCAGAATGCTCGTGGTCACTCCATATCGCTAGTACTATCAACAACTACCCTCCAAGTATGGGCATCTCTTCCTGATTTAGTGACGCACTTCTTTGCCATAAAGCAAGTTGTCACAGTTTCGCGGGAGATCGTGAACGGTGGCAGACAAAATTTGTGTTAAATATTGAGACTTCAAGAGCACTGATCTGAACCACAATGTTTCATTCTCCCACAGACATTAAAATGTGCTATCAGACGAAATGTATTGATAATTCCTTAATATAAAAAGTTGCCTATAGTGGCTTTAAGATCAAAGACAGTAGTCACCTCTGTCCTTCTTCCCTCCGGCCCTTCCCTATCTAACCTAAACAATGCATATCTAAAGATTGCATTGTGTCCAATAAATGCATGCATTTTAGAAGGAGACAGAAATCATAAGGTGAAGACCAAAAACAGTATTTTACAATGTTTTGGGAATGACTAACGAATTCGATATTTTGTACTACCAGTTGAGTGTTATTTAAAAAACTGACTCATCTAGAGGAAAATTGTGCGTTTCCTGAAGTTCTTTTTTTTTTTGACAATCTGCTCTAAGTGCTATCAACATCATGTAACATGTAATAAGAACCTCACAATATACATTACCTTTACCATATTCAAATTAAACATAATAGTTTGTGACCGTTAATTGCACTTGATCTGCGCTGAAGTAAGAATCTTATAGGATCTATAACAGATTTGCACGAAAGGTAAAAAAGAAAAAAGGTTGTATCATATTGTTGTACACTGATCAGCCATAACATTAAAACCACTGACAGGTGAAGTGAATAACATTGATCATCTCGTTACAATGGCACCTGTCAAGGAGGGCAATTAATATATTAGGCAGTAAGTGAACAGCCAGTTCTTGTAGTTGATGTGTTGGAAGCAGGAAGCATAAGAATCTGAGCCACTTTGACAAGGACCAAAATGTGATGGCTAGACCACTGGGTCAGAGAAACTCCAAAACTGCAGGTCTTGTGGGTTGTTCCCGGTATGCAGTGGTTAGTACCTACCAAAAGTGGAAGGAAGGACTACAGGTGAACCAGCAACAGGGTCATAGGCGCCCAAGGCTCATCAATGTCCGTGGGGAACGAAAGCTAGCCCGTTTGGTCTGATCCCATGGAAGAGCTACTGTAGCACAAATTGCTGAAAAAGTGAATGCTGGCTATTAGTCATGCGCGGATCGACCCACAAACCTATAACGGGTCGGGTGGGTGCGGGTATTAAAAAACCCTGACGTGCACATCACTACTGGCTATGGTAGAAAGGTGTCAGAACACACAGTGCATCGAGCTTGCTACGTATGAGGCTGAGTAGCCGCAGACCAGTCAGAGTACCCATGCTGTGAAATCACCTACAATGGGAACGTGAGCGTCAGAACTGGACCATGGCGGAGGCAGTGTGATGCTCTGCTCTGGGCAATGTTCTACTGAGAAACCTTGGGTCCTGGCATTCATGTGGCTGTTACTCTTCACAGGTACCACCTACCTAAATACTGTTGCAGACCAAGTACACCACTTCATAACAACAGTATTCCCTGATGGCAGTGGACTCTTTCAGCAGGATAATGCACCCTGCCACATTGCAAAACTTGTTCAGGAATGGTTTGAGGAACATGACAAAGAGTTCAAGGTGTTGACTTGGCCACCAAATTCCCCAGATCTCAATCCAATCGAGCATTCTGTGGGATGTGCTGGAACAAGTCCAATACTTGGAAGCCCCACCTTGCAACTTACAGGACTTAAAGGATCTGCTGCTAACGTCTTGGTGCCAGACACCACAAGACACCGGCTTCAGAGGTCTTGTGGAGTCCATCGACGGGTCAGAAATGTTTTGGTGGAACGAGGCGGACCTACACAATTATTAGGCAGGTGATTTTAATGTTGTGGCTAATCGGTGTACAGTTAAATGTAAACAATAGCTTTTTTGTATTGAACTGTAACACATACCCAAAATTATTTATTCTACTAAATGAGGTGATGGTAGAGGTAATGGATGAAACAACAGAAAAAAGTGCAGTTTTTTATGTCAGGCATTTACCATTTCATGGTTGTTGTTTATTAAGATGCCCCTGTCACAATATTGGCATGGGGGGGGGGGGGGGTTGGTTTACAAAAAACCTATTATTATTTCAGTAAAAATGACCACTGGGTGGGATTAATATAATACATAGCTTAGTCTGACCAATGGGGCAGAGTTCAGAATATCACAGCCATCATCTGTCCAAACAATCAGATTATTAGTATCAGTCTTTACGTTTAAAACTTTTATACAAGCTCTTTATTGATTACCCTGGCCAATCAAGGATAGAATAGAATACAAAGTGCAGAGCAAATTCCATATCACAATACCTTTTAGACAGGTCAGCCACCACAGGACACAATTTTGTATCATAGTTCCTTCGTTTCCAGCAACAAAGAATTACACATACCTATGGGTTGACCTGTAGTAGACACCCACACTCCTACAGAAAGATAACGTCAAACACTTTTAGCCCAAATTGCACAGCAAAATAGGAGTGATAAAGTATTTTGGAAAAGGGATGACAGAGGCATACAATGTTATGATTAGAAGTGAGGTTTGGATTTTGTTGTACATCACAGCATATCTTCAAGTAGAGAAGGCTAGTACCTTGACCTAAATCCATGTCCTCAAAATGACGTGTGACCGTGTTGCTTATCAAAAAAATGTAGTTGTATTCTGCTTTCTAGGCTTCTCTCCCACTCACCCTGTGGCCCGTAACTCTGTTGCCAACCCTGAGCGGGCTGTGCTGACCAACCATTAGCTGCACTCAAGATGGCTCTTGGTCCCCATTGGCCAGGTCCAAGCTGACCAGGAACTTTGCTGTCACGAGGTTCAGCCTTTTTCACTTCCACCTGGACAAAGGATGAGGAGGAAACAGTTTGCAAGACCAGTATAGTGACTATAATCCATTGCCAACAAGATTAACCCTATCATTGACATTTTCTTCAGTTTGATGAATTTTGGAGAGCTCCAAATCTACTTCTTATCCAAAGGCAAAAGTAAGACTGGTGTGTGGATATATTATTTAGCATGTTAGAGCTTGCAGAAAAGTATTTAAGAAATATGTTTCTCAGGTACTTTTTTCCCCAAATAAAACAAAGTAGCAGTTTTCAGTTCCTATGAACCATTGGCCAAATAAAAATGTTGGGTATTGAACATGTTAAATAAGTTTAATTAAATCTTTGGATATATTAAAAAATTATTTCAAGATTGCACCTGAGAGACAAACAATCAAATATATCTATAAATTACCTTAAACTGATCAAGCCAACTGATGTTTAAGACTTACCTTTCCACAGCTAATGCTTTTAAAATCTCAATTTTATTTCACTTGGCAGTCGTATTTCAGAAAAAATATAGAAAGATTTAAATATCTCAGATCTAACAGAATACAAGGTAGACATGCAAACATTTTAAGAATCTTCATACCGTGTCAAAAGCTAGAGAAATATTAATTGCAGCGTCATTTACTTTTTGCTGTCTATGAAATTACCCCGTGCTCTCATTCTTATCTGATTGGTACTATGTGGATTTCTCATTCTTATCTGATTTGTACTTGGGCCAAATAATCTGGAGACTGTATCCACACAGAGATACCAACAGTTATTCAGGGCAAAAAATGGGTTACAGCAAAGGGGGGCAGAACAGAAATAGGCAGGAGTTTGAGTTATTGGGGTCACTTTGTATTAAGAATGAAAATGTATCCTTGCTTTAAGGTGGTGACACTTTGTCTCTCCTCTTCCTTCTATGTCGACCTAATTACACGCACATGTTTCCGCAAGTTGCCCTGCCGCCGCAAGCACAGCTACCTTAGTGCTCTCCCGTGGGCATCGTGACTAGGAGTGATGAATGCCATGATTTCAGCACACTGCCCAACAGCAGAATTGGGATTTGCTCCACAGTTTGATGTGCTCCAGTTCCTAAATTTACAACTTCGATCCTCCCTTCTGCCTTAAGTCACTGCACAAGGTAATGTCATCAAGAACAATGGTCCAAGCCAAGCTTATATTTCTGCTGAAAATTAGGACACCCAAGTAAAGGAAAGTAGGTTGAGACTTCTATATCAGTTACAGACTAAACTGTATTGAATCAGGTCAGGGAAAGTTAAAAAAAAATAATAATTAAAAAAAAATAAAAACAAAAGATCATTCTAAAGTTTCTCAAAGTACGAGACATTTGACAGTCCACAGGGTTCAAGTTATTCATTGTATCCATTTGTTCTGTATTTTAACCTCAAACTTTTGTTGCTTTATTTGATTTGTAAAAGAAAGTTTTCAGTAAACTTCTCATTCAGTCCAACGTTGGTTTAACCACGTTTTCTTATTCTGTTCATTATTTCAAATATGGCATGAGGGAATTCACGAATTACCAGAAGCTTTTAGATCAAATACTTGCACTCTGTGCCAGCTGGCTAAACGTTCTTGGATCAACCAGTAAGACAATGGTCCTAGAGATCGAGAGGTCATGTATTGTAGAATGGGATCGAATCTCTCACTATGTGATCTCTTCAAGCATTACAGGAGATTTGTCAGTGCTTCCACGTAACCAAACCAATTCGCTCTCTGAAAACAAAAACAAAACCAAGTTTGCAAAAGTTCAAGTGGTCTGAATACTTTATGAAGCCAAAAGAACTGAATTCAGACGCTATCAGATTGTAACATTTTTGTAAGAACACAATATATTTGGTTTTCATTGTCTCTGTTCATTGTTATCACAAGAAAACGACAATGTGAATTTATCTACTTTGCAAAAAAATATATTATTATTCGCCAATATTAATTTATGGTGTCAATAATTCAATAGCACCAATTAGTGTAAACCTTTCCTGTGAAGGTTTAAAAGAGATAAAAATCTGATTTATTATAGTTGTTATTAAAGACTGTATTAATAGATACGTAAGTCCTAACTGGCCCCTGCGTATATACCCATATCAGTTTAGAGAAATAGTTGACACAGTATGGAGATTCAATTGAGGTCACTTAAATTGAGGTATAGTTTAACTTTCCAAAAAACATGTTGGCAATTGACTCAAATGGTAAGTGACCTGCCAACAAAAAAAATATTAAAAAGAAAATAACTGAAATTAGACCAATCCTTTAAGTGTTTTTTTTTTGGTATAAGATTTGAACAGCAAACATTTCAAACTACACTTTTTCTGCAGTTGTATGCATAATGGGTCACTCCCCCTGAATTGCTGAAGAAAGATGTAGTACGTATTCACTTAAAGACGTATTGCACTATTCACAACCTAAAGGAGAGGTCAAAATAAACAAAGCCTTGGGCGAAAACTGAAGATACTGAGATAATATTAACCTTACAAGTAGTTAATTCTGAGTTCTTACAATTTGAAACTAGACTACCTGAAAAATTATCAAAATGCCAAATGGTATAAAAAGATAATAAGCTGCTTTTCAATGTTATGAAGGAACAAGCAGCAAATATACACAGCAACAATAATCTCTCTAATAAACAAAAGGTATTAGAAATTAGAGCTTATATAGATATAAATGATAGCACAATAGCATGTGATACAGCACTTCATATTGCCCAAGACTGTGTTTCATCTGAAGGGTAAAGTAAAACTACAACTACACACTTTTTTGCCCATGATGTCGTGAAAATGCATGTTGACAGCCTGGTCCACTGATTGTTCAGCCTCGAAAGTAATAAATCCAAAACCTAGCCAACGACCAAGAGTGAATCAAGGTAACAGGGTGTTGTGACAACACAAGATGAAGAACAATATTGGTGTCAGTAAAGTGAGGGTCTGTCAAGTCTGAGCAGGAGACTCCTGGAGTTTGGATGACGTCGCAAGACTTTCAGTGCAATACCAAAATACTAGGTGACTAATCTAAACTTTTCCCCATTTAAGGCATAGCACACAAAGCAATAAATATATATTTGTTGATGATACGACTACTTTATACATTGTTCTCATGCTTGCTTCTCACATGTCCTTTTCATCCAAACCCCACCTTGATCTGCCCTTTGGTATGTTCCTGCACGGCACACACTGACAGCAGCCATTTTTAATGCATAACAACAATATCTGTAATAGAAATAGTACAATATCTAAGATTTCTAAATTTGATCTTGAGCAATTGATACTAAACATGACATTGTTGAAGCAGCAACACAGAGATAAAGGCCATATTGTTTAGAGTGACTAATTCTGGATAGTTTGTAAGGGGAATACACAAAGTTCTGTTAAAGATCAAGGAAGGACAAAATGTTAGTGTTAAGCTAGACGCAGGTTTTTGTCTACATAGCAAGATGAGATATCATTAAGCTTACTATGACTGTATCTATTACTATGTAAAGTTATTTAACTGCCAGTCTCCTCAGTTTGACTACATGCCAGAAGTTTAAAAAGTATGCAAATGCACCCCACTAAAGTGAACCACTATCAATCTGAAAAACTTAAGGAATGGCAGAATTGGGTTGCAAGCACATGTTTTACTTGGGGACCTAACCTGATTCCAATTACACGTCCTACGAGACTACAAAACCTCTAATATCATGTCAAGCCTTCCCATGTGTGCTGACCTCAACTATAAATAACATTCATAGATGACCTGTCCTCAACCTAATTTTAAAATGTTGCTGGTTAATCCAAAAACCTGTGAAAGACTGACATGTTCAAATTCATGTTGAGCCCTATAAAGCAAAACACTTTGTCATAAGAGTGAATAAATATAACCCACTTCATTAAATCTATAATAATTAATTCAATATTAATAATATATTTTAATAATTACTAAATGATGGAACTTTGTATATGACCCAATTTGACAGATTTACATTGTACATTTGGCCTGTACCTCTGTGATATCACTCAGTGCACACAAACCTGCAAGAGACAAGGCATATCTAAGAGACACTGTTAATTACATTTAATACATTTACGAAGTACACATTAAAAAAAACTTAAGTCATTAGAAAACAAGAATCAAGAGTGTCTAAATAAAATAAGTTATATTAACCTTGAATGTAGAATGAAAGAAAGAAATGTCACACTAATCTTGGTTAAGCAATAGATGGTATTATTGAAATGTACTGTGTTAAATTCAAATGACAAACTATTCAATTTTCAACTCTGAAGAGACTAATAGTACAGAGAAGAGAAGTAATACAATTATGTGGGTTTCTGCATTAGTGCCAGGTAGTGCAAAAATACAGCTCTGAGCAAATAGTCTGTAACTGGACGTTTTGAAAGGTAGGATTAACATACAAATCAGTGTCCAACTGCTTCAGAAATCATAAAATGTTTGTTATTAAATAGAATAATGTTCCTATTTCTTCCAGTTTATATTTACAGTACCACACACTGTATGTAGACCTTTATAAAGTATATCAACATTTTGTGTGAATATGTACTTGTCTGTTTTTAACCATGCACTCCCGTACGGGGCTCCAGACCAAGATAGTAGCATTTGGCAGTAAATATTTGTTCAGTGCAAAAAAAATAAAAAGAATCACAAATGGAATAAATCCATATTTTTTTCATATTTTCAAATATTTAAAATGAAACCTATATATTTTTATAGAATACAATAGATTGCTTGAGTGGTTTTGCGTTTGAGTTAGGTTTTAATGGAAATGTATAGCGGCCAATATTCAATTGAAAAGTCAAACTCGAAAATTATAAAGCAATAATGGGATCGCAATTTCGATTTCAAATGATGTGCGCATAATCTGGGTTAGGGCTGGGCGATATATCGAGTTTACACGATACATCGTGGATTGCACTACATGCGATGTCGTAAATGACCACATCGTGAACATCGAGTATTATGTTGTCAAGTCAGTTTCCCGCCG